>JAVIWB010000380.1:0-147987 GCA_031893035.1 Dermolepida albohirtum
AGAAGCTGAAATAGTAAGTAAAATTTGTTGAAGGAGAGTATATGCCTAAAGAAACAAGCAGCATTTTTGTGATACATATTCTCTAAAAAAATCGATCAATATACTTTCCTAGTAAAGATACTTTGTTAGTGGAAGGATATTGAAAAGATGTAATTTTTGGTTATTGAAGCGTCCAATCTATATATATATATATATATGTACAGTGTGTATCAGCCAAATGGAATAAATTCGATAATTAAATGGAAGGGTGTTCGAAAAAACGCTCGGACACGTCGATTGGGATTTTTAGTTGCGTATTTTTTTAAATAAAAAATTTATATACAGGGTGTGTCATGTAAAAGTGGTTAATAGCAACTTTCTTATTTTAAATGCAACACCCTGTCGAATATTAAATTTTTGGATTCTTTAGAAAATTCCAGACATTTTTCATGTACAATGTCCTATACCTATCTTCGACTGTTTCGGAAATATTAAATGTTTTCAGATTAATTTGAAAAATTTTTGATAATGTAAAAATAACAAGAAAAACATTAATGTCACTGAGATGTTCAAAGTGTTCGCCGCAAACGTCTTGACAACATCCTAATCTTAAATAAAAATTTTTTCTAACGTTGCTCAACATCTCAGGTGTGATCGATCTAATCGCAACTATTATTCGTCTTCTTAAGTCAGCTAAGTCGAGGGGTTTAGTTTTGTATACTATACTCTTGACATATCCCTATAAGAAGAAGTCTAATGGCGTTAGATCAGGGGATCGTGCTGGCCATTCCATCAATCCTCGCCTACCTATCCACCGATTCGGAAATATTTGGTTGAGGTACTGCCGGACATTGATTTGGTAATGGGGTAGTGCTCCATCTTATCATTATTTTGAAGCAATGCTAAATAATTGTCGCCATTCAAATTTCCATCAATGAAAAAAGGACCTACGATATGATCTCCAACAATTCCTGCCCAAACATTAACCTTCTTAGGGTATTGCGTATGTTCTTCCCTCATCCAGTGAGGATTTTCCCTGGACCAATAGCGGCAATTTTGACGATTAGCATGACCGTGAAGCGTAAAGGTACACTCATCAGAAAATAAAATATGTTCTAATTGGATCACATTGTTATCATTTGTTCACAAAAATACGTTCTCCTATCAAAGTCGTCTTCCATGAGCTCCTGAGTTGGTATAATTTTATAGGGATACATTTTATTTTCTTTTAATGTGCGAGTAATCGATGAATGACAAACATCAAACATTGACGCTGGTTGTCTACTAGAAGTATGCGGGTTTTCTTCAAACTCAAGCACAATATCCATTTTGGTATCATTACTTACTGCATTCGCAGCTGCTTTTTTTATTTGCCTTTCATGTCCAAAGTCGCGAAACTGCTTTTCTATTTTACTAATTGTTCCTTGGAATATAGGCAGCAAATTTGGAAATTTCTCATGAAATAAGTGAGCAACTTGCATTTGTGTCCGTGTGTTATCTCCATAACCAATCATCTGCAGAATTGTTATTTTGTGCATTTCTGTTAAATGAACCATTTTGCTGAAAAGTAGTTAACGAAATTCAAACAGTTATGACACTGACAACACTATGACACTGACAACACTTTGCTAAGGCAAGGTATTTTAAAACGAAGTACAAGTACAATTAAAGATTTTCGCTTAATAGTTCGGTAAACAAACTATTATGTGAAAATCTTATTTTAATTGTAAACAAAATTATTAATCTGAAAACATTTAATATTTCCGAAACAGTCGAAGATAGGTATAGGACATTGTACATGAAATATGTCTGGAATTTTCTAAAGAATCCAAAAAATCAATATTCGACAGGGTGTTGCATTAAAATAAGAAAGTTGGTATTGACCACTTTTACATGACACACCCTGTATATAAACTTTATATTTAAAAAAATACGCAACTAAAAATCCCAATCGACGTGTCCGAGCGTTTTTTCGAACACCCTTCCATTTAATTATTATCGAATTTATTCCATTTGGCTGATACACACTGTATATATATATATATCATGAAATTTGTTGGAATCCAAAAAAAATCCTTAAATGGGCTCATTTCCGACAAACAATTTATTATACAAGGAAGACAATAACGGGTATTTTCACAATAAAATGTTTTCAAGAGGTACTTCTTTGTTAAAAACCCGAATCTGAGTGTTAATGGAAATTCAACAACTTCTATCTGTAATGCGTTCGTAGGAGTAGAGCACATGGCTCCCAAAATTATCCTTAAGCATTGGTATTGAATTTTATCAAGACGATAAAGATCTGTTTTTGCGCAGAAGGCATATATACTGGATCCATACACTAACTGAGACCTAATTAATGAATGATATAATATTAATGTTTTAGGACCAGATTATTAAAGTAATATGTTAATTTTATTTAACTAGATAGCGTAGGTGAGAAGTGACAGACAGTCAAGAGTGACAGTTACGTTTTTTTACATGTACACAAATTATTTCTATTTTCCGTGTAAATAAAGGAAATAGTTTATCAAATAAAATATTCTCAACAGGTTATGGGTTCAGCCGTGTACAAGTGTTAAAAAAATAGTTTTAAAGGCACATTTGTGTGTACAAAAGTTCAAGTTAGTCAAAAGTGAAGTTAGTAGGTTACAAAACTAAGGGCCAAACAGAGTTATCCATATCAAAGATGGATTTGGCTAAGCATATTAATCCACTGACTAGTGAAAAAGACTGGCCTCTGTGGAAAAGAAAGATAAGGGATCTGCTTGATTATCATGAAGGTGCGCTGGACGTAATAGATGAAAAGCTCATAAAGCCAAAAGAACTGAGGTTAGATGCCGACACAGAAGCCAAGAAAGCACACAAAGCACAATGCGATCTGTATCGCAAGGCAAACAGTTATGCCAAGTCCATGATATCCGCATCAGTCTCAGAGGATGTGTATGCCAAAATTATGGACAAGCAAACAGCCCAAGAAGCATGGGAAGCGCTTCATCTAGAGTTTGAAGCCACAGCAAAAGACCAACTTTTCAGGCTTTGCAACGAATTCTTCGCCTTCATCTGGACGGAGGGAGAAAGCATTTCCACTCATTTCACAAAGTTGAAGAATGTGTGGAATGAACTCAACCTGTGACTTGCAGCAAAGGAACTTCAAAAGTTGCCTGACCTACTGCTAATATGTAAGGCTTTATTCATACTGCCCTCTAAGTACGAGAGCTTTAGAGCAAGTTGGATGCTGATTACTAAAGATACTGATAAAACCTTTGAAGAGCTAACGATGCAGCTGTACTTGTTCGAGAGAAGTAACAAAGTCCAGAGCTCATCATCTGATCAGCAAACTCAAGAAGCCTTAGTGGTGAATATCAATGGTGCAAAAGGTAAATCCAAAGTCAACGCTGCAGCCAAAAAGTTCAACCCCAAGAAACGAGATGGAAAATGTAACTATTGTGGCATTCCAGGACACTGGGTTCGTGACTGCAGAAAGTGGATAGCAGCCGGCAGACCAAAGGCAAAGGAAGATCCCAAGAAAGAAGATTCCAAGAGAGAAGAAAACAAAGTAGCATTAGTGCTACCAATTCTTGCATGCGACATTAGTTCCGAAGCTCAAGAAGGTAGCGCAACCTGGTGGATAGACAATGGTGCAAGTAAGCACTGTTCCAAATATCTCGACTACTACACAAGATTCACAAGGTTCAAAGAGCCTATTCTGATTAGCACAGCCGGTAAAGAGAAGTTAGTGTCCTTTGGTAAAGGGGACATCATGTTTGATTCAATAGTAGGAAGCAACCAAGTGAGTCTAACTTTGAAGAATGTGTGGTATGTACCAGACATCTGTAAGAATCTGATATCTCTTTTGACCATTCATGATCAACGTCCAGACAGCAAGTTTGAGTCTGGAGTCACAGAGTGTTTGTTGACGTTAAATGGTGTGGGAATACTAGCAGGTACCCGCAAGCCATTCGGAACTCTTTACAAAGCATCAGTCATTCCAGTTCGACCAGCAACAGAGTCAGTCAATGTTGTAATGGATCAAAGCGCGATGCTACAACTATATCATGAACGCTGGGGTCACCAAGACAAGAGACACGTCAAAGAAATAATGGCAGAGAAGCTTGGCATCACAGTCAATCTAGAAAGGGACCTATGCGAACCATGCATTTATGGAAAGTCGCATCGTCTTCCTTTTGGCAAAGGTACGAAAGCCACGAGTCCAGGAGAGCTGATAACTGCAGACGTTGTTGGCCCCTTTACAGAGTCTTTTGGCAAAAAGAAGTATTACGTTGAGTTCAAAGACAAGTTTTCTAAGTTCCGTTTAGTATGCTTCCTCAGAGAGAAGTCACAAGTGAAAGAAGCCCTAGTCGCTGTAATTGCACACGCCAAAAATCAAGGTCATCTCATCAAAGAGATGCTCAGTGATGGTGGAGGAGAATTTGATAACGTCGAGGTTCGAAAAATACTACAAGAAAATGGTATTATCCAGAGGCTGACGGCACCATATACCCCTCAACAAAATGGGTTGACAGAACGTGACAACCGCACAATAGTAGAGATGGCGAGAACTTTCAAGTACGCCAATACAGAAGCTAATTTTCCTCAAGCTCTCTGGGCAGAACTGGTCAGTACAGCAGTCTATATCCTGAATAGAACGGGAAAATCATCACTCAAAGGAAAGAGTCCTTATGAGATCTGGATGAACAGCAAGCCCAGGATCAAGCATTTTCGCATAGTAGGGTCAGAGTGTTTCGTTCATGTGCCCTATCAGAAGAGGAAAAAACTTGATCAGAAAGCTGTAAAAGGTTACCTAGTGGGATATGATGGCGACGAAAGGTATCGCATCTACCTAAAAGAGAACAGCAAGATAATGACCTCACGAGATGTGTAGTTCCATGAAAAGCTCTACCAGTGCAAGAAGAAGGTCGAGCTTCCTATATTTAACCTCGATTCAAAAGAGACGACAGAAATGACAGAGTTACCCAATCAGTCATCCATCGAAGAAGATGAGACCCAGGAGAATACAGTCGAAAGCTGCGAAGAAAGTCCAATGCAAGAGTCAAGGTTGCGAGATCGGTCAAAGTTACAAAAACCTGTACGTTTCGACGACTATGTAATGGCTACAGTAAACCTAGACGGTCAACTCGAACATCCACAGTCCTATGAAGAAGCCATGGCAACAGAAGACTGTCAGGAATGGAAAAGAGCCATGGACCAAGAAATGTCCTCTCTCTCTCTAAGAATGACACGTGGATACTTACAAAGTTACCACCCGACAAGAAGGTATTACCTTGCATGTGGATATTCCGTCTGAAGATGAATGCCGATGGATCAATCGACAAGTACAAAGCTCGCCTCGTAGCCAAGGGGTGTGCTCAACGTCACGGAGTGGACTATAGTACTACGTTCAGCCCAGTTGCCAAGATGGGAACAATTCGTTCAGTGTTGGCAATAGCAACAAGTGAGAAGCTTCATCTAGCTCAGTTTGATGTATCTACCGCATTTCTATACGGTAAACTACAGGAAATGATCTACATCAAACAACCTGAAGGATATAGCGATGGCACAGAGCAAGTCTGTAAACTAAAAAGAAGTCTCTACGGACTGAAGCAGGCACCAAGGTGTTGGTATAACAGATTTGGAACCTTTTTAAAGTCGTTGGGATTCAATCAAAGTACTGCTGATCCGTGCTTCTTCATGAAAATACGAAATGGAAGCACAACTCTTCTAGTCCTGTATGTAGACGATGGACTAGTTGGAGGAACAGATCTCCAAAAGCTAGAGTATTTCCTAAACGAACTGAGAGCAGAGTTCGAGATAGTCACGAAACAGGCCAACTTCTTTCTGGGTCTGGAAATCGAAAAAGTCAACTCAGGAGTTAAGTCATGCAAGCCTGTATCATCTCCAATGCTCAAGATTGGAGAGTATCCTGAATCAGGGAAAGTGAACAAGAAAACTACAGAGTTTCCCTACCGACAGGCTGTAGGTTGTCTTATGTACCTAATGCTGGGAACTCGTCCAGATCTAGCCTACAGTGTTGGATTTGTTTCAAGAACTTTCGAAAATCCAAGTAGCGAAGACACAGTACGAGTAAAGAGAATCCTCAGATACATAGCAGGGACACTCACCTATGGTATCAACTACAAGCCAATCCAGAAACGTATTCTGGAGATCTACAGCGATGCAGATTTTGGTGGTTCTTAGTTAATTTAAGTTTATTTATATAGTCATATAAAAAAAAAGTTTTTTAAAAAATTTCTGCATCGGTTGAATCAAATTAACAAGGGAAAGTATTAAAGTAATATGTTAATTTTATTTAACTAGATAGCGTAGGTGAGAAGTGACAGACAGTCAAGAGTGACAGTTACGTTTTTTTTACATGTACACAAATTATTTCTATTTTCCGTGTAAATAAAGAAAATAGTTTATCAAATAAAATATTCTCAACACAGATCACTATTTTTTTACCACAAAGATTTAATAATATTTACAGCTCTGTTACATGAGTTGACTAAATATGAAACATGAACCTTCCATGCTATCTGCTTCTGGGTTTCCGGGCTGGAACCGCGTCACTAGTATATCTGCCGACGTTTCGTACCCATTTGTATGGAACATCTTCAGGGCTGAACTACTGCACTAAAACTGGTGTAAGTCGATGGGGGACGCGTTTATATATGGATAATGGGTCAATGGAGCGTTACGGTTGCGGTTGGGTAGATTAGAGATGCAGGATTGCCAAGCGTTATGTAGGGGGTAGCCATCATCGCGGTTAAGGTTATTGGGGTGCTTAAAGATCTCTATAGTTTCACGGATTTTGCGACCATAGAAATGGTTAGTGCGCGATAGGATCTTGGTCGAATTAAACTGAATATGGTGCCCGGATTCCAGCCTATGCTAGTGTATTAAGTTGTGGGATTTTGGGATTAAGATGTACTTAACACACAGCTTACATCATCTCTCCCCCTCTCTAAAGCCCACCTATCCTATATACAAGGTGTTACCGACCGCATCAGTAGGGTTCTTCTCAAATACAACATCAAAACCATCTTCAAACCCCATTCCAAATTATCTGACCCTTTTTCCGTAAAAGACCATGTTTCTTTAGAATCACCCGGTGTGTACAGGATTCCTTGTTCATGCGGCAGGGCATATATTGGTGAAACAAAGTGGTCTGTCAGCACTCGTGTTTCTGAACATGAGCGTTGTACTAGGTTGCTGCGCATAGCCGGTTCTGCACTTGCCGAGATAGGCTGGAAACCGGACACCATATTCAGTTTAATTCGACCAAGATCCTATCCCGCACTAACCATTTCTATGGTCGCAAAATCCGTGAAACTATAGAGATCTTTAAGCACCCAAATAACCTTAACCGCGATGATGGCTACCCCCAACATAACGCTTGGCAATCCTGCATCTCTAATCTACCCAACCGCAACCGTAACGCTCCATTGACCCATGACCCATTATCCATATATAAACGCGTCCCCCATCGACTTACACCAGTTTCAGTGCAGTAGTTCAGCCCTGAAGATGTCCCATACAAATGGGTACGAAACGTCGGCAGATATACTAGTGACGCGGTTCCAGCCCGGAAACCCAGAAGCAGATAGCATGGACCACGATCGCGGAAGTCTACGTACCAAATGAACCTTCCAATTTAATTTAGAGTCTAGCCACACACTTAGATAACAAAAGGATTGAACAATTGAAATATTAACATTTTTAAGAGAACTGGCGGGAGGATATACCTCTGCCTCTTCCTAAAAAATCAAATACATTTAGTTTTAATAGTTAACAGTTCCAATCCCCTATCTAACAACCATTCATTAATTAATATGTACCTGTAGCATAAATAAATAATGATGCTTTTATTAATAAAACTTTTTCTGTGGTAAGTTGGGAGATACAAAAACTAAAAAATCTGGTAAGCGAATTTGATTTAACTTGTGTATTAAAACGTGTATGATAAATTATCGGCATCGTTTTCTCTCCTGAAGACAAAGCGGAAGCCTTTGCTGAGTATCTGGAAAATTGCGTCACTCCTGTCTACGATCACATTGACATGGTTGACTGAGAAGTGGAAATTTTTCTGGATATACCTAATCACCACACCATAAACCCCAGCCACTCCTGGCGCACTGCGGACCATAATCCACAATCTAAAAAGAAAATGTGCCCCCGGCCACGACAACATTTCTGCTACGGCTTTAAAAGCACTGCCCCGTAAAGGGATGATGTCGTTTCTCAATATTTGCAATGCCGCTTTACGTTTTCGCCATTTCCCTTCCTCCTGGAAAAAGGCAAACGTAATAATGATCATGAAGAAAACGGAAAACCCAACTTTTCCCTAAAACTACAGGCCCATAAGCCTATTATCTGTCATGGGGAAAGTCATAGAACGCATCATCCTTTCTCGCCTCCAAGACCACATCGAAGAACACAATATCATTCCAAATCACCAATTTGGCTTCCGAAAGCTGCATTCTGCAACGAATCAACTTCACAGAGTGGTTAACCAGATCACCATTAACTTTAATAACCGACAAGCCACCGGCGCAGTGCTTTTCGACATCGCCAAGGCCTTCGACAGAGTTTGGCACACTGGCCCCCTCTTCAAGTTAACAACAGCCCCAATTCCTCCTCCACTGATTCACTTAATCAATTCATTCCTAAGAAATCGCACTTTCTCAGCAAAAAATCAGACAAGATTGACAATCCACCACTCCTGCCATTGCAGCACGCGTTCCTCAAGGATCTGTTCTTTCACCCACATTGTATAATTTATTTACGAAAGACATACCTACCAGACCAAACACCCATCTTCCTTCATATGCTGATGACACCCTAATATACACTTTTTCGTGCTCCATCGATCTTATAAAAGACCGTCTTCAAGAATCCATAACAGATTTGGAATGGAGGATCAAAATAAATCCCGATAAAAGCCAAGCCATCATCTTCAGCCGAATCACCAGGCAACGCCCTGCTGAAAATTTGACGATGTTTGACAGGGAAATCTCTTGGGAAACTTCGATCAAATACCTTGGACTAACTTTGGACACCAGACTAACCTGGTCTGCCCATACTGATAACATCTACACAAGGTCCATGTCAATCATGGCCCAACTATATCCATTTCTTCAGGGCAACGATAGACTAAAACTCCAATTAAAACTGCTTATATATAAACAAGTTATCCGCGCTGCAATGACCTACGCCATCCCCATTTGGGGACACGCCGCCAATACACACTTGAAGAAACTCCAAACAAAACAAAGTATTAAGAATAATCACTAACGCCCCCTGGAATGTTTCCAATGATACTTTACACAAGAATTTACAAATACCTACCATCAAAGAATTTGCCAAACAACTAGCAAGATCTTATTTCGACTCCACTCCAACTCACGAAAACCCTCTAGTCTCAGGAATATTCACCGGCTTCCGTCATGGAAAACACAAAACCCCCCAAAACATTCTACTTGATGATCCCCCTTGAACTTCCCTCTCTCAATCCATAAAGAAACATCTCTCCTACGATTAAGAACCACCTCATCATGAGCACTCATATTTCACACCATTTCTAATCATTTCTCACGATGAAGGAGAGGAATTTCCGCACCATAGTGCACCGCTGGTTCCCCTAACGCATACTTTACATTTAATCCTCAATAAAGAGTTCGCAGAAACAGAACTAAGTTCATCTGCAGTACCAATGTAAAGAAAAAGAAGAAGAGCTGTCTTTTAGTACATATGAAGCAGGCGAATATATCTACATATATATACTAATATTGATAATTTCTAAACTTTTTAGCAGAGATTTTTTTCTCTCTCTTTTTAAAATCATTCTCTTTACTTCATACACCGTAAAAAATCACTTTTTGTATTCTGACAGTTACATCAAAGGTTTAAATGACAAGTTTTTTATATATATATTTATTTTCCTATTTGTATTTATGAACAAGATGCACTAAAAGAATATATAAATGGCGACGTATGGGAAAATTAAAATATATATGAGCTAAAGAACAATTATACCTTGCTATTCAAGCAAAGAAGTTTTCAATAAAAAAAAGCAAATATGAAAATACATAAAAAATTCTAGAATAATTTAGACAAATTTTGCACACTAGTCTGACAAGATTTAAGTTAATCTGTAGATTAATTACAACAGCAAATTGGACGAGATCATAGGTTTCAAAGATGATGAGGGAAACTAAGAATCTTATATTTGCTGATCATGCCTTGGGGTTCATGGTAAAAGGTTACATCCTAAATGAAAGCAGCAATTTACTTTTACCTTTTGCCATGCATCAAAAAAAAACCCAACTTTTTCAAAGACTTTTCTGTTCACTTTATGAAATAGGCTTAAATGTAGTTGCAACTGTACATAATCAAGGATCAGCTGATAGAGATGCCATAAATCCGCTAAAGACGAAAACTGAGGAACATTTCTTACGTTTTGGTGAAGAAAACTGAACTATGGGTTTCTTAATTAATTATAAGGAAGTGGTTCCTTTACTCAAGCTTATACAAAGAAATGTGCATAAACATTTAGTAAAAATGATTACTATTTTTGCAAATAAAAATTAATATCTGTTAAAATGTTAATCAGAAACAAATTAAGGAATTTTTAATTAATTTTATTGTCACAAAAGAATTTGTATTGTTTGATGTATATATTGTTTAGTTATAAATACAATATTAATTACACATACATATTTCTTTTTAATGCATCCGATACTGTAGACTTTTTGCTGTTCATGTACCAACTTTTCGACAGTGTTAATGGTTCCTCCATGAAAATTTTGAAAGGCCAAACTACTACTACTAGTTAGTAAATGATTTTAAATACCTAGTTCCTAGACATTTCAACCAGGATGCTCTAGAACACTTTTTGACTTGTATTTAATACCATGGACACATGATTATAAATCCTTCTTGCCAGGACACAATTTCTTTGTATAAAACCACCTACTGAGAAATGTGAGGACGATGTATGTGATGCATTTTTATTTTCTTTAAAATGTTTTTTCGATGACAAGAATATTACGAGGGTAGCCGTTTATATTTCGAGAACTGGCAAGTGTTGCCTCCGATCTGATGTTCGTCATTTTTGACAATATATTTACCTTTACTGTTTTATTATCCGATCGCTATTTCTATTGTTGACAGTAACTGACTTATGTCAGCGAAAAAATAGAATTAACTCGCGAATATTTTCGTGCAATTATTTTTCATAACTTTCGGCGTGGATTATCTCAACAAGAATGCATCGACGAGCTGAATTCTTTATATGGTGATGAAGCACCATCGAAAACTACAGTATATCGTTGATATAGTAAATTCAAATTTGAACGGCGTTCTGTGAAGGATGACTTTCGTGAAGGTCGTCCCACAAATGTTGTTGTGTCGGAAAACATTAATGCAGTGTCTAAATTTATAATGCAAGACCGTCATGTGACATACCGTGAGATCGAGGCATCTCTAGATATTAGTAACACCAGCGTACAATGAACACTTAGCCGTTAAGAAGCTATGTTCACGTTGGGTACCACATAATTTGACAACCGCTCAAAAAAGGACTCGCGTCGATTGGTGCCAAGAAATGCACAAAAAATGCAATGGCGGTGCTTCAAAGAACATTTATAAAGTCATCACATGTGATGAATCTTGGATCTGTACGTATGAGCCTGATAGTAAACAGCAGTCGACTGTGTGCATATTCCAAGATGAGCCAAAACCAACAAAAGTTGTCCGCGCTCGAAACACATCAACATAAATGGTCGCCTATTTTTTCGGAAAAATCGCTTACCTTGCAACCGTGCTTTTAGAAAGTTCTAGAACGGTTAATTCTGAATAGTACACAACTATTCGTTTGCCAAAAGTTTTTGAAGAAATAAGGAAAATAAACCGAAAACGACAGATCATTCTCCATCATGACAATGCGAGCTCTCAGAAGTCAGTTCAAACAATTGAATATTTGACCAAGCAAAACATTGAATAAATGAACCGTCCGTCGTACAGCCCCGGTCTAGCACTCTGTGATTTCTTTTTGTTCTCACACGTGAAGAATAAAGCTCAAAACAAAGTTTGAGTCTTTGATGATGAGGACACACCCGTAGTTGTCAGAAAATCCCGATCCCTAAAGAAGAAAATGATAGCTGTATTTTTCAAATCGAGTGGAATTGTGGAACGCGTCGTTTCGGACACACAGAAGACAGTCGCAGCTAAGTGGTATACTGAACAGTGCCTGCCTAAAGTCATTGGATCTATAAAGAATCTGCGGCCAAAGTTAAGAATGCACACCTGGTTCCTACATCACGATAATGCTCCAGCTCACCGCGCCAAAGCCTGCACCGAATATTTGACCACGACAGGATTGAAACTTCTCGATCACCCTCCCTACAGTCTAGATCTTGCTCCCTGGGACTTTGCACTGTTCCCGCATGTGAAAATTAAGCTAAAAGGTGAGATGATGAAGATGAGGACCTTCTGCGGGTTTGGGACAACGAGTGTGCTTTACTCCATAGTGAAATTTGGCAGAACTAGTTTAAAGATTGGTTTCAGAGGATAGAGAGGTGTATTGAATGTAGAGAAAGTTACTTTGAAAAAATTAAATAAACAAAGCTATATTGCAAAACTTTCCTAGTATCCTTTGTATATGTTAGATACAGTTACAACATTTTCTATGAGATTATGTGGTATAAATAAGTTAACAAAAGTTTAGGTTTCCCTTGTTAACAAAATGGAAATTATGACAAAATAAAAAAATGGCAGTGATATACTATGAAAAAGATAAATTAGTATAAAGTTTATATATAAATTAAGCTATTATGCATTTTATGGATTTTTCAAATGCGTTTTTCATTAACCCATCATGTTTGTATTTTTTAAATTGTTATTGTTGCATTTACTTTTTACATTTTCCACTGTTCTATATTAACTTTTAAAAATGTATTCTACCTTTATAATTAAAGAGATATTTTAAAAACATTAATTTAAAATCACTGTTGTAAAATAATTACTCAAAATTAGCTGCAATAGAATTGTCTTCTCTAAATTTGACAATTTGTTTGTTAAATGTATTAACATTATTATTAAATTCCTGCTTTATAAAAATATAAAATTGAGAAGTGTAATTAAATAACATATTTAAACAAATATATTTTATATTTAAGCACCCACCAAAACTTTTGAATGTTTAGTTCACATAACAGACACTTTGGCGTAAATGAATAAAATTTAAAACAATTATAGAGTTACATAATTTATAAGATTCTTGTACTTACAATTATATTATTCTTGTTATATCCTTGCGTACTCATTAATGAATTAGTCGCATGACTGCGTCTGTGTTAAACCTTGGTTTGCATAGATTGTTGGAAGTGCTGCTTATATTCATAACTGCTTGATTCAAGGCATTATTGCGAAACTGTGAGCACAGTTTCTGAAAATTGATAAAAAGAGTGGACTGGAAACTGTTAATAATTTTAAATAATTATTAGCAGTTTTTAAACTTCGTTCGTTGAGGTGCAGCTCATTGCAGTTAGCAGTGTAGCTGTACTGTCGACGAACGGAAGCCCGGCTTTGCCAAGTTTGGATAATACTTTGTTTCAGAACACGGACAACTTCAAGGAACATAGGATGAGCGCCGCCGCCGCCAAGGAACAACGAAGACCAAGTCACGATGGAAGCAACACCTTCCCCCGCCCCCTCCAATAACGTCCTTCGACCTGCAACGCTCCAGTTTGCCGGCTCCCAGACAGACAACATTCAGGTTGTCAATCACGACACGTACCAAGCCGCCAACGAGTCACGCGCTGAATCCAGCATTGAAGACGACCTGGAATTAGTCTCCTCTGATTCCTCCACCCATACCATCCAGGGTGAAGATGATGGCTTCATCCCCGTCCGGGGATCGAAAAGAAACCGACGTGATGTCAAAACCCCTTCACCTGATCCCCTCCCCACTTCCAATAGGTACGACATACTGGAGCCGTCGACATCCTATGCAGGAGCTGTGGGAAAAGAGAAGACGAACAAAGAACAACTAGATGTCGAGATGCAATATGAGGAGGCCGTTGCCAACCCCAGGCAGCGCGTGCCACCCATAATAATCCAGGACAAAGAGAAGTGGCTCCAAATCACCCGTCACTTCTCAACGATGAAGGCGGCCTACACGAAGGCCAAAAACAAAGCCGCAGGCATTAGGGTCGATCCAGCCACGCCCAGTGACTATCGAAAGATGTTTGCCTTTTTGGAAGGCAGCTATCAGTTCTACACATTCAGGCTTGCAGAGGACAAGCCTATGAAAGCTGTAATCAGAGGTGTTCCATCCGTCTTCAAGATCGAAGACATTAGGAAGGATCTGGAGGACCAAGGCTTCCAGATAACCAGCATTAGCAGAATGTGCAGGACATTTGGGCGTTCCCCAATGCCCTTGATAATGGTCCAGTTGCCCAAAACAGCTGGATCTCAAAAGATCCATCAGGTCACGCGAGTGCTCGGCCTGTGCGTGTCTGTAGAGAGTCCCAGACAGAGAAATGACGTCATTCAGTGCTTCCGCCGCCAGCGGTTTGGTCACGGACAAGGACAGTGCCACCTAGCACCAAGACGCGTGAAGTGCGGAGGTCCACATCAAGCTAGGGAATGTCAGAAAGGACGAACAGACAAGCCAAAGTGCTGCAACTGTGGTGGGGACCACGTTGCCAGCTACCGAGTCTGCCCAAAAACACCAGCGCTTCCACCAAAGACCATCAGGAAGTCCACAAGACAGGAAGTCGTCCAATCATCACCACCGCCCCCTAAGAAGGACGACAAGAACTTTCCAGGCCTGAAGAACAAGAGGCCAATGAAGACACAACCCAAGCAAGTGGCAGAAGTCAGGCAACCGCAGCCTGGCCCCTCCGAGCCACAAAGCCAGGTCATGAAGACCGTGAAGACACCAAATCCTCCTCCCCCTCCTCTACGACAACCCAAAGCCGCCCCTGCCTCAGCTCCTCGAGCTAGGCAGTCCAAAGTCCCTCCAAAATCCGAAGGTAGAAATACCTTCAAAGCCTTTACAATGGACAACATCTCCGAATTGTTGTCCTTGGTTTTCAAAATAGGTTCCAGCCTCTCCAGGGTTAGAAGTGACGAGGAAGCCCTCCATACCATCCTGGGCTTCACTCAAGAGATTTGAGCGCTGTTTAATGGCTCATGGAGAGAAGATTAAACTGCCCCAGGTCCCTGAAGATAGCTGCTTGGAACGCGGATTTGATGGACAAGCGGCTCTCATTGGGAGAGTTCGCGAGAAGATATTGAGTTGATGTCATCCTCCTCCAGGAAACATGGCTGAATGCAGGACACAGGTTTGAGATACCTAATTATGTCTGTTATAGGAACGATAGGATTACAAGACGTGGAGGAACTGCGGTATTGGTCAGAAGATCGATTCCTCACCACCAAATCCCAACAATAAATTCCGACATCCTTGAAACCACAGGTATCAAGGTGTTCACTGCGTCAGGTCCGCTTAACGTGATATCGCTTTAAAAACCACCTACACGTTTGTTGAATCTTCGCGATTTAAAATCACTTCTCGACACAGGCACACAAACACTCATTGCCGGATACTTCAATGCCAAACACAGAGCTTGGCATTCGCGTGCACAAAATCCAGCAGGTACGCGCTTATACGGGTACATGCTGGATAACGACATAATCGTGGACCGGCCAGTTGAACCAACTCATTTTGGAGCAATTGGCAGACCTGATGTTTTGGACATAATGGTTGCCAAGGGTTTATCCCTACAACACACCATTACTTCCTTACATGAGCTCGACTCGGATCATAACTCTATCCTTATCGAGCTCGGCGAAGACGAAGAAATGTCTGAAGCCATGGCTACTATGATGTCATGGCCGGCATTCAAAGAAAAGATGAAGACCGATCTCCCTCCGATTGAGAAGATCGAAACAATCGAGACCCTCGAGGATGCCGTCCATAATATTACAAGGACAATCCAAGAGGCCGTGCGATATGCTGAAAACCCGGTAAAGAAGATACGTCATCCAGATGCCCTACCTAGCGACATTCTTGACTTGATACATCAGAAGAACGCCATGAGAAGACGATTTGCAAGAACAGGAGATCCAGCATCTCGTAGAACGGCGAATCGCTTGGCGGTCGACATCAGATACAAACTGATGGAATACCGCAACGAGCGATGGCGAGCTAGAATGGAAGCGCTCGAAGATTCACCAGCTATGTGGAAGGTGAAAAAAGCGCTTGACAGAAGACACGCCGATGGTCCCTCCCATCCACAGACTCCACGGCGTCGTGTATGATGATCTGGGCAAAGCGGATGCGTTTGCTGACCACTTGGAGGACGCTTTCACTCCCTCCTTCGAAGACATCGACCTGGACCACGTGGAGCAGGTCGTGGAAGAAACTCTATGTATGCCAAGCCCTGAAGATGTGAGACCAGCCACCCCGGAGGAAGTGGCAGGGATCATAAGAAGCTTGGCCAAAAAGAAGGCACCTGGTCATGATAGAATTACGAATGCCGCCCTGAAGACGATGCCGCACTAGGGAGTGATGCATCTTGTATGCATCATTAATGCGTTCCTGAGACTCCGCCACTTCCCCTCCACCTGGAAAAAGGCGGAGGTAATCATGATCAGGAAGAAAAATCAAGATTCGGCCTTCCCACAGAATTACAGGCCCATCAGCCTGTTGCCCTCGATGGAGAAGATTCTGGAGAAGAGAGTCCTGGCGAGACTCGCTGAAGAAGTCGAAGCGAAACAGACAATCCAGAACGAGCAGTTCGGGTTCAGGGAGAGACATTCTACCATCAATCAGCTTCACCGCATGGTGAGCCTGATAACAGAAGGGTATAACCGCCGCCATTCCACTGCCGCCCTATTCCTGGACGTGGCCAAAGCATTTGACCGCGTCTGGCACGAAGGGCTCCTATACAAACTCCTGACAATACAAATTTCCCTCCCCTTAATTCACATCCTCCGCTCCTACCTGAGAGACCGCTCTTTTGTTGTTAAACACAAGGGAAGTCGATCTCAGTCCAAACCCATCCAAGCAGGAGTCCCCCAGGGCTCCGTGCTATCACCCACCCTGTACAATCTGTACTTATATGACATCCCGAAAACCCCTCCAGGAGTGACCTATGCACTCTACGCTGCGAGAAAATTGCAAGAGTCCCTTGAAGCGTTTGAGAACTGGTTCTCCACCTGGAGAATTACCATCAACTCGCAATAATGTTCTGCTGTCTGTTTCAGTAAATCCACGAAGAACACTGGGTTACCGGACCTGGTGCTGAACGACGTGGCAATCCCATGGAGGGACAATGCCACATACCTAGGAGTCATCCTGGACAAGAAACTGACCTGGAGGTCACACATAGAAGAAGTCGCCACCAGAGGTCTCGCAGCTATGGTGCAGATGTACCCCCTACTGCATCACAACAGCAAGTTGGACCTGCGACTGAAGAGGATGATCTATAAGACAGTCATAAGACCAAAAATGACTTACGCTACGCCAGTATGGGGACACGCGGCGCAGACACACATACAAAAACTACAGATCACACAGAACAAAGTGTTAAGACTTATTACTGGTGCACCCTGGTACATGAGAAATAAGTCCATAAACAACGACTTACAGATTCCCACAATTCCCGAATTCATACTACAACTTTCCCGAGATTATTTCTCCCAAGTTTCTCACCACGAGAACCCCCTCATAGCAGACATCAATCTAGAGCACACCGCGGGCACTCACAGGAGACCGCAACACGTCCTTACATAACATTAAAGTATATCATTAATACGACAAAACCGCAGACACAAACAGGACAACACAACACAGCCAGATATAAATATACATATGTTACGATAAGTTTTATTCATAAAACATGTAATATAAGAATTATGTAGTAATTGTACGCTGCTTGACAAGAAGAAACTCAAATTTGGTAGTTTACCTACACTGAATTTGCCAAATATGTTGTATCAATAGTACAGTATATTTTTAAATCTACTATACAGAGAAATTCAGGAAGAGAAATGAATTAATACCAAAAGCCAAGAAGCTTTGTAAAATTGTCACTAATCTTAGAAAAATATGTAGCTGTTTATAAATAATATGGCTATACCTTGTCTCAGAAGAACAAGGAGTGATTCAAATATTGCGCCAAAACAGTACATATTTTTATGAAATTTCATTAGTTCTTGAACAGGCAAGTTTAATATAGATAAATTAATGCCTGATATCCACCATTTTCCATAACCTGTAAACGTTTAATTACATTTTTGCATTATTTTACTATATTATTTAATCAAATCTGTACTTTTAAGTACAAAAATAAAATGAGTGATCACCAAGATTCTAGCAAACAATTAGTATCACCACACAATTGGCACACCCGACGCATGAAGAAAAACAAACAGTTCTGAATATATATAAAATATTAACGCCGCAAGCTCCACTAATGGGAACGACAGCAATTGTAACAAACATCTCTGAAACGTTAAGTAAATTGTAGGTATTACTTCTATAGCAATATATTATAAGAAATGTATTGTAGGGCTGGCCAAACCAACTGTATATCGAGTTATCCAAGAATATAAACAGACAGGTGAAGTCAGCCCTCCTAAAGAACGAGTAGACAGGCATTTAAGGCTTCTAGAATTTGATGAATCTGTCAAAAGGGCTACGGCAGATGGTGCATGGTTTCTTTTTTAAAAATGAACTTCCAACACTTATTAAAATATTGGGAGAAATGAGTCCATACCAAAAATGAGTTGAGCAACTCTACACAGATTCTTGAAACTTATTAATTTCAAGTGTTAATGACAAATTGTTCATGTTATAACATATTCATATTTAGTTTATATTTCAGATATGTAAAGTGTAACAACAAGAATATGCTAATAGAAAAGGATGAAGTTATCAGGTGGAGAAGAAAATATCTGACAATAATAAAACATTACAGAGGTAAGGGTCGCCCAATATTTTACCTAGACGAAACATGATTAAATGAGAGCCCCACAAAGAAAAAGTTTGGATTGACGCAAGTATAGCAAGCTTTTGTTGTAGGATTAAAAAGCCCTAGGGTAAGGACCGGCGATTAATAGTACTCCACATAGGATCTGAATTCGGATTTGTGGAGGATGGACTGTTGCTTTTTGAAGGTAGAAAAACAGCTAATTACCATGATGAAATGAATAGTATTATTTTTAAGGAATGGTTTGTACAAGTATTGCCTAGGTTGCCAGATAATGCTGTTATCATAATGGACAATGCATTATATCATTCAAGTAGAGTGGAAAATTATCCATATTCTTCATGGAGGAAAGCTGCAATCCAAGACTGGTTATGTTCCAAAAATATTCGAGTATAATGCAAAAATGTTGTATTTTTGATGAGAGTTTTATAATAAATTTTAACAGTAGTTACATTTTACCTGGAATTTCACAAATAAATTTGATATGAATATCAATAATTTATGACTTACAATTGTTTATATTACTTTTCTATTGAAAAGAAAATTTCAGGAAATATTTATTTTAGTAATATTTAATCATAATTTTGGGTAGGTTGTACATATTAACCCAAAAAGTAACGTTTGAACAATCATACTTCTAATAAAATGAATTTTTTTTTCATTTATTTGTATATAATAACAAAAAAGATTAATATTGTTGATAAATTACTACATTCACAACTGTTTGTGTTTCATTTTCATAGTAAGTTCCATTTAAGCTACGTGTTCCGCATTTTGGCGGGATATTTGAATCGCTCCTTATTCTGGGACAAGGTATAGTATGCGAAAAGCACATACTTTTATTAAAAATACACTAACAGAGTCTAATTTAAATAGTGAATGATAAAATATTATCTTTGCCACTACTGAAGTACAGTTCAAAAGTTTATAGGCATATGGTAACAGTATTTGCTTTGCCTTTCTGGGGGCTATTGACATACCACTTCCAGATGAAGATGGAAGACAAGATTTCAGTCATTTCAGAAAAATATTTTAGTTGTCAATTCATATTTGCTAAGAAAATATTTACATAATTGTATTTGATTTATGATGTCACGGATGTCAAAAATAATTTAAAGGCTATAATCTACAATTATTTATATAGCTAAGTTTTTGGAATACTTTCAACTGTTAGAAACATGATTTAAAAAAATATGTGTTTAGGAACATTCATTTTTAATTATATATCTATTTGGATTGAAGATGTAAATAACATTTTACATGATTAAGTCAGCAAAAATATCAATTTAGTGACAATTAAAAAACAGACGTATTTAAAATCGTAAAACTAAAAAGGAAAATTATGTAATTAAAGAAACATAAATTAGTGATGCTTTAATAAATATATTTATACATATTATTTGTGTCTTTTTCAACCTTTCATTGTTATTAGATATTGTTAGTAATAAATTGGCCAGAATATTTAAGTATCTGATTAATTTATTACTAATCAAATTAAATACACTTTATATATAACATATTTAAAAACGCGCGCTAAAAAATAATATTCTTGGTCATAAGGACGTGCATAGTTTCCCCCACCACTTGAGAACCGCAGTTCGTTTTAAATGAGCATGCGCCGAGCACATTTCCTGTAGCGTTCATTTTGGCTTTCTTTCTTCCTTCAGTTTTTGTAGGAGAAGGTTTGTAAAGTAAGTAATCACACAAAAATATATATTCATTTTTATATACTTTTGAAATTAAAGAAATTGTATAGTATATGACTATAAAATGGTGTATATATGTAAATAAAATGTATATATAAAGTATACATTTTCTATAACAAAAAATCAAACACGTGCCATAGCTCTACATTTTTTTCTCAAATATTTTAGCATGGCGGACGCTGCTCCAGCCGGTGGTCGTGGTGGTTTTCGCGGAGGTTTCGGCGGTTCTAGAGGTGGTCGTGGGGGTCCAAGAGGACGAGGCCGTGGCCGTGGTAGAGGAAGAGGTCGTGGCAAAGAAGACCAAAAGGAATGGATGCCAGTAACGAAATTAGGCCGTTTAGTTCGTGATGGAAAAATACGATCTCTTGAAGAAATTTACTTATTTTCTTTACCCATTAAGGAGTATGAAATAGTTGATTTCTTTATTGGACCTGATTTAAAAGATGAAGTGAGTGATTTTGAATTTTATTATAATAGAAAAGCAATCATGTCTCTAAAGATACAATAAGTGTAGTTAGTAACTTAAAATTGCAATTTTACCTAGATATGGGGTAAAATGAAAAGCTGGTCAACATTAATTTTGACGAACAACATTTTTTCAGTCGTTTTTGAGGTGGAAAATACAAAAATGGTCAAAAATTTACCATAGAAATGTTACAAATAAAATATATTAGTATACTTTGTAAACTAATCTGAACTAATTTAGAATGTTACCCACTAATCCTATATTATTTTCATAAAAATTCTTTTCGTAAACTTGTCACTGAAAAATCAGAAAATAACTATGATTATAATGTGGAAACATTGCAAATACAAAAAATTTACAAATAATGTGAGCTGCTTTTATAATCATTCTCATAAATGTTTATGGGAATATTTTGTGTTTATTATTATATTTTCAATACTGAACCGGGCTTACTATTAAGTAAATTTATAAGTCAGATATTTAATTTACAAGTTTACAATTAACATTTGGAGCTTGCTGTAAGCTGTATAGTAATTCCATGAAAACAAAATAAAACATACTTTGTGATTAGTTTACTTCACATCTGTTTCTTCACAAGAAGCCTATAAAATTTTTTTTAATGAAAATCAAGCAGAATTAATGTACAGGTATGCAAAATATTGGTTGAAATTAGTTTACAAGATATGCCTGCCTTAGAATCTTGGATATGCATTTTTGACTACAAAAAATCCAAAAGGCGTGTTCTATAAAAATTAAGAATTACCTCACCTCATTCAATATTTTCTAGAAATGTGTTTATTTTAGGTACTGAAAATCATGCCTGTACAAAAGCAAACTCGCGCAGGACAACGTACACGTTTCAAGGCATTCGTAGCTATTGGGGACAGTAAAGGACATATAGGACTAGGAGTAAAGTGCAGTAAAGAAGTAGCAACTGCTATTCGTGGAGCTATTATTTTGGCTAAACTTTCAGTTGTCCCAGTACGTAGGGGATATTGGGGAAATAAAATTGGCAAGCCTCATACTGTACCCTGTAAAGTAAGAGACAAAAAAGCAAATAATTTTAATCGTAAATTTGTGTATTAATGCTTTAATTTCTATTAGGTTACTGGCAAATGTGGTTCTGTAACAGTACGTTTAATTCCTGCTCCACGTGGTACTGGTATCGTTTCAGCTCCAGTACCTAAAAAATTATTGCAGATGGCTGGTATTGAAGATTGTTATACATCTGCTAGGGGATCCACAGGCACATTGGGCAATTTTGCTAAAGCAACTTATGCAGCTATTGCTAAAACATATGCTTACCTGACACCTGATTTATGGAAGGAAATGCCCCTTAATAAAACTCCTTATCAGGAGTTTTCCGATTATTTAATGAAAAACCACCGGCCTGTAACTGGACAACGTCCCACTGAGACAATTTAATGTAACTTTTCTATGATGACTTAAATAAAGAACTAATAATTATGTTTAGGTTGTTTCTTATGTAATTTTAATCATATAAAAAAGTAATAGTGTAAAATAAACAAACAGGTTCATATAAAGAAGGTGAGTTTAAGATATTTTGTTTTCATTTTTATGATGCTTTTTTTTTTAAGGTAAAATTCAGATCGAACTGCAAAGCATAAAGGTGAGTTGTGTGCGCGCGCCAAGTGGATGTGGTGTGTGAGTGCATGCATATATATATGCGCGTGTGATGTCTATATGTGTATGAGATAAAACTGAAAACTCTTACTCTCGGGTGACATTCGCGTTCTAAGTTCATTATTCTGAGAAGAACCATTCAGTTTTTTTCAATACTGGATAGTTAACCACGCCCCACTCCCTATTTCTCTCTCATGTTCTTATCGTTACCATCTCGTTAAAAGGATGTCTTACAAATATATTATTATCTTTAGCGGAAAATTGAATTATGTATAGCGAAAGTTTAGATAGTTATGTAACAAAATTACTCCAAATAAAGGCCAATTTTATTCGTTGTCATATTGTGTAATTTGGACTAAATAATTATTTCGACAAACTAAATTCACAACTGCTTTTAACTAAAGTAACCGAATAATAGCGGTGTATTCTTCTAATGAAAGTGTTGCATATATCGATGCCTATATACAATCAAGGCATATTATATAGTTTCATTCGGAAGGTTAAACCATGATGGTTTTGTAGATCTGACTTTCCGTCCTTGTTTTTTTAACTCCATATGGTGCTAAAGTTGTTCACTTTAAAGATTATTCTGTTAATATTTTAATTTAGATGAGCAGTTTGGTAATTATTCTTCCTTTGGTTGGTTAGTATGTTTTTTTATTGGAATCAATTTAATATTTAACTTAAGTTATAATTAGGTTTCTAAAACTAATTCTAAGGAAATTGATAAAAAATAAAAACATTTACACCCAGCTTTTACAATTTTGTATTGGCTTTATGAAATTGTTTCCAATGAAATCTGTTAAGACAAACTGAAAATTAAATTAATATATGTTACCCTGATGGTGAACTTTTTATTGTTCCGCGCTTTTCACCAAAAGGTTACTAATCCTATTGATGGTACAATAGATTTGACGTTAGTTATAACATTTTTACTAAAATTGAATTCTAGATTGTGCTGTGTAATGTGTTATCATGATGATTTACTTTATATTCTTTCGCGGTTTCCACCAGAAGGTTACTAAACCCAGTGATGGTATTATATCTTTGACCAATAATTTACATTAGTAGCTAATTATTTATCAGGATTCGAGTATTTTATCTCTGTTTTTCAATTTCAGGTTGTGCTAGTAGGGCTGCACACGTTCGAGATGATCCTGTTAATATTTGAATTTAGAGGAGCATTTGGGGATTAGTAGTCGTTCGGTTAGTATGTTTTCTAATTAAAATCAGTGTAATATTCAATTTAGTTGTGCTATAATATTTTATTTTTTCTATAAAACAAATTCCAAAGAAATCTGTTAAAAAGAAAACACATTTCGATTGAAAACTAAATTAGTGTATGTTAATATTATTTTTTGATTATATTTTATCTCCAGTTTTTAAATTTCAGATAGTGCTAGTAGGGCTGAGCTGCACATGTTCAAGATGATCCTATTAATATATCAATTTAGAGGAGCATTTGGGGATTAGTACTCGTTCGGTTAGTATGTTTTCTCGTTGAAATCAGTTGAATATTCAACTTAGTTGTGTTACTATATTTTATTGGCTTTATAAAACAGACTCCAAAGAAATCTGTTAAAGAAAAAACACATTTCGATTGAAAACTAAATTAGTGTATGTTACCATGATGATTTACATTATATTCTTTCGCGGTTTCCACCAGAAGGTTACTAAACTTAATGATGGTGTTATATCTCTGACCTTTAATTTACATTAGTTATAAAATATTTATCAAAATTCGAGTATTTTATCTCGCGTTTTTCAATTTCAGATTGTGCTGGTAGGGCTGCACATGTTCGAGATGATCCTGTTAATATTTCAATTTAGTGGAGCATTTGGGGATTAGTACTCGTTTGGTTAGTATGTTTTCGAATTAAAATCAGTGTAAGATTCAATTTAGTTGTGTTATAATATTTTATTTTTTCTATAAAACAGATTCCAAAGAAATCTGTTAAAAGTGAAAACACATTTCGATTGAAAACTAAATTAGTGTATGTTACCATGATGATTTTCATTATATTCTTTCGCGGTTTCCACCAGAAGGTTACTAAACTTAATGATGGTGTTATATCTCTGACCTTTAATTTACATTAGTTATAAAATATTTATCAACATTCGAGTATTTTATCTTCCGTTTTCTCAATTTCAGATAGTGCTAGTTGTGTAAGGCTGGAACAGCTGAAAAAACACACATGTTCAAGATGATCCTGTTAATATTTCAATTTAGAGGAGCATTTGGGGATTAGTAGTCATTCGGTTAGTATGTTTTCGAATTAAAATCAGTGTAAGATTCAATTTAGTTGTGTTATAATTTTTTATTTTTTCTATAAAACAGATTCCAAAGAAATCTGTTAAAAGTGAAAACACATTTCGATTGAAAACTAAATTAGTGTATGTTACCATGATGATTTACATTATATTCTTTCGCGGTTTCCACCAGAAGGTTACTAAACTTAATGATGGTGTTATATCTCTGACCTTTAATTTACGTTAGTTATAAAATATTTATCAAAATTCGAGTATTTTATCTCCCGTTTTTCAATTTCAGATAGTGCTAGTAGGGCTGGGCTGCACATGTTCAAGATGATCCTGTTAATATATCAATCTAGAGGAGCATCTGGGGATTAGTACTCGTTCGGTTAGTATGTTTTCTCGTTGAAATCAGTTAAATATTCAACTTAGTTGTGTTACTATATTTTATTGGCTTTATAAAACAGATTCCAAAGAAATCTGTTAAAAGTGAAAACACATTTCGATTGAAAACTAAATTAGTGTATTTTACCATGATGATTTACATAACATTCTTTCGCGGTTTCCACCAGATGGTTACTAAACTTAATGATGGTGTTATATCTCTGACCTTTAATTTACATTAGTTATAAAATATTTATCAACATTCGAGTATTTTATCTTCCGTTTTCTCAATTTCAGATAGTGCTAGTAAGGCTGGGCTGCACATGTTCAAGATGATCCTGTTAATATATCAATCTAGAGGAGCATCTGGGGATTAGTACTCGTTCGGTTAGTATGTTTTCTCGTTGAAATCAGTTAAATATTCAACTTAGTTGTGTTACTATATTTTATTGGCTTTATGGAACAGACTCCAAAGAAATCTGTTAAAGAAAAAACACATTTCGATTGAAAACTAAATTAGTGTATTTTACCATGATGATTTACATAATATTCTTTCGCGGTTTCCACCAGATGGTTACTAAACCCAATGATGGTGTTATATCTCTGACCTTTAATTTACATTAGTTATAAAATATTTATCAAAATTCGAGTATTTTATCTCCCGTTTTTCAATTTCAGATAGTGCTAGTAGGGCTGGGCTGCACAGGTTCAAGATGATCCTGTTAATATATCAATTTAGAGGAACATTTGGGGATTAGTACTCGTTCGGTTAGTATGTTTTCTCATTGAAATCAGTGTAAGATTCAATTTAGTTGTGTTATATTTTATTTTTTCTATAAAACAGACTCCAAAGAAGTCTGTTAAAAGTGAAAACACATTTCGATTGAAAACTAAATTAGTGTATGTTACCATGATGATTTACATTATATTCTTTCGCGGTTTCCACCAGATGGTTACTAAACCCAATGATGGTGTTATATCTCTGACCTTTAATTTACATTAGTTATAAAATATTTATCAAAATTCGAGTATTTTATCTCCCGTTTTTCAATTTCAGATAGTGCTAGTAGGGCTGGGCTGCACAGGTTCAAGATGATCCTGTTAATAAACTCCTGTTCAAAATTATCGCACCACTCAGTTTTTCGAACTTATTTTTATTACTATTTAAATTATTGAACAAATTATTAGAGTAATATAACAAATCATAGGTGGCTTATGTCATGATAAGTAAATTTTGACAGCTTAGTACCAAAAAGTTGAAAGGCAGTTGATTATTCTTGTTGTGAGCATTTGTTGAGATTATTGTCTGAAGTTCAGATTCCACTTCAACGGCGTTGGTTTTTGATTTTCTTAAGTGGTCATTTTCAAGATTAAAGAAAATTTAAATTAATACCATTAAAGTTGAAAATCATGAATCGACCACGCTATTTAACCAACGATGAGTGTGTAAGAGCGTCAACTTTGTTAGAAGTAGGAGAAACTATGCGTTATGTAGCCGATCTGGTAGGTGTTCATCATTCAACGATTAGTCGAATGGCAAAAAGATTTAGAGAAACTGGATCGCACTCTAGAAAATATGGACAGGGTAGAAAGAAAGTCACCAGTGCCAGGGATGAGCGTTTTCTCCGACAGCAGGTTTTGAGAAACAGAAAACTCACTAGTGCAGAGCTTAGTAACGAATTGCAAACAATCAGAAATGTTAGGATATCCGCCGTAACTGTCAGGAGAAGATTACATGAAGCAGGATTGGCTAGTAGGAAGGCTGCAATTACACCACTGCTCACCACAGCACACAGAATAGCACGATTAAGGTTTGCTAGAAATCATGCAAATTGGACTGTCGACGAGTGGAAGAAAGTTTTGTTTACCGATGAAACCAGGGTAAGCTTGAAATCTCCAGATGGTCGGGAAAGAGTGTGGCGAAGGCCTGGAGAAAGGTTTGCTGCCTGCACTATCTCTCCAAGGGAACCGTTTGGCGGCCGATCTAAAATGTTCTGGGGAGGGATTAGCTTTGACGCCCGTACAGAGTTAGTTCCCATTCATCCAAGATCAATGAACGCTGAGTTCTATCTGGAAAATATTATTCAAGACCACGTCATGCCTTTTGCGCCCTTTATAGGGAACCATTTCATTTTTATGCAAGATAATGCTCGACCACATATTGCAAGACCGGTTTTAGATTACTTAAATGAGATCAATATTCAAGTGATGGACTGGCCACCACGAAGCCCAGACATGAATCCGATCGAGCATCTTTGGGATACTCTGAAAAAGTCAGTAAGGCGTCATTTACCAGCACCAAGAAATCTCCAAGAACTGGAACGCGTTGTTCTTTTAGAATGGGATAATATTCCTCAAGAAACCATTCAAAATTTGATAACAAGTTTACCACGACGGGTGCAGGCAGTTATCAGAGCTAGAGGTGGTGTCACGCATTATTAAGTTTTTCAGATCTTGAGTTTCTGTATGTTTACAGTGTTGAATAAATTTTTGTTTCTTTTTAAATTTTTCTTTCTTTTTTAATTTTTGTACAAAAAAGGTAAATTTTATTTTTTTTCTTAAATTAAAGGCAAATGCATCATACAGAATTGTTTTCTAATGATCTCATTTTATGTTAGCATAAACCAATACTGAATACTAAATTGAAATAATAAAAATAAATTAAAAAAAACTGAGTGGTGCGATAATTTTGAACAGGAGTTTATATCAATTTAGAGGAGCATTTGGGGATTAGTACTCGTTCGGTTAGTATGTTTTCTCATTGAAATCAGTGTAAGATTCAATTTAGTTGTGTTATAATATTTTATTTTTTCTATAAAACAGACTCCAAAGAAATCTGTTAAAGTGAAAACACATTTCGATTGAAAACTAAATTAGTGTATTTTACCATGATGATTTACATAATATTCTTTCGCGGTTTCCACCAGAAGGTTACTAAACTTAATGATGGTGTTATATCTCTGACCTTTAATTTACATTAGTTATAAAATATTTATCAAAATTCGAGTATAATTTTGTATTGACTTTATAAAACTGAGTTCAATAAAATCAGTTAAGAAAAACACACTGAGAATTAAATTAATGTATGTTACCGTGATGATTTACTTTATATTCTTTTGCGGTTTCCGCCAAAAAGTTATTAAACCCAATGGTGGTGTTATATCTCGGGCCTTTAATTTACATTAGCTATTAAGATATTTTTCAAAATTCGAGTATTATCATCGTTTTTCGATTTCAATTTTGTATTGGCTTTATAAAATTGATTCTAATGAAATCGATTAAGAGAACATTTTCACTGAAAATTAAATTAATGTATGTTACCCTGATGGTTTCCTTTCTATTCTTTCGCGGTTTCCATCAAAAAGTTACTGAACCTAATGATGGTACTATAAATTTGACGCCTAATTTAAATCAGTTCTAATATATTTACCAAAATTCAAGTATTTTATTTTTTTCAATTCTAGATGGTGCTGAGGTTGTACATATTCAAGATGATCTTGTTACCATTTAAATTTAGAGGAGCAGTTCAGTCATTTGATTAGTATGCTTTCTTATTAAAATCAGTTTAAGATTCGATTTAGTTGTAACAATATTGTATTGACTTTATAAGAACGATTCCAATGAAAACAGTTAAGAGAAACACTTATACTGAGAATTCAATTAATGTATGTTAGTTACCATGATGATTTACTTTATATTCTTTCGCGGTTTCCACCAGAAGGTTACTAAACTTAATGATGGTGTTGTATCTCTGACCTTTAATTTACGTTAGTTATAAAATATTTATCAACATTCGAGTATTTTATCTTCCGTTTTTTCAATTTCAGATAGTGCTAGTAAGGCTGGGCTGCACATGTTCAAGATGATCCTGTTAATAATGGGTGTTTTTAAGCTACATGAGAACTGTCGATATCGATAACTATGGTTTGACAGCTGATAATGTCAAACTGTGTAGATATTTCTGTTTAGTAAGGTTTGGCAAGTCATCGTGAATAGTTTAGCGCCAGAACAACGCTTCCAAATTGTGGAAATTTACTTTAAAGAAAATAAATCTGTTCGTGAAGTTCATAGAGCACTTCGTTCATTTTAAGGTCAATATAATCGTCCTAGTGAACAAGCAATTCGTGCAGTTATTGATCGTTTTCGCACTAATTTTACTTTTCTCGATTGGAAACCATCAACAAGACAAAGAAATGTGCGTACCGAAGCGACTATTGCTGCGTATCGAAGAGAATATTGCTGCTGTAGTGCGAAGTATTGAAGAAGACGCCAAAATGTCGATTCGTCGTCGTTCTCAACTTGTTGGCCTTTGTCCTTCGATTACGTGGAAAATTTTACGTAAGAATCTTGGCTTACGTACCTATAAAATACAGCTCGGGCAAGAATTGAAGCCAAACGACCATCGTTTGCGTCGCATTTTTGCTGATTGGGCTCATTTGAAACTGGCCGAAGATGAGCATTTTTATCAAAGAATTGTTTAGTGACGAAACTCATTTCTGGTTAAATGCCTACGTCAATAAGCAAAATTGCTGTATTTCGAGCGAAGACAAGCCTCAAGCCGTTAACGAATCACCATTACATCCATTAAAATTGACTGTTTGGTGCGGTTTACACGCTGGCGGCATCATTTCTTTCGAAATGACGGAGCTGCCGTTACGGTGAATGGCGAGCGCTATCGAGCCATGCTGACTGAATTTTTGTTTTCAAAAATTAATCAGCTAAACAACGACGACATTTGTTTCCAACAAGACGGCGCAACTTGCCATACAACGCGCTTAACAATCGATTTATTGCAAAATCAAAATTTGGTGACAACTTTATTTCCAGAAGTGGTCCTGTTCACTAGCCCCCTCGTTCGTCCGATTTAACGCCTCCGGATTTCTTTTTATGGGGCTATGTTAAGTCATTTATTGGAAGCCAACATTGGCGCCATACGGCCAGATTTATTGGAAAAAGTAGTTAAAAATTGGACTGATCGAATGGACCATGTAACTCGTAGTCGCGGCGGACATATGCCGCAAATCATATTTTAAAAATAAATGCCATGAAATTATCCACTAGATTATAATAAAAAAAATTTCATTCCAACAATATTTGTATTATCATTTTAAGTTCTCAAGCTCTTAAAAAACAGCCTACGAGGATAGTTTGACAAGTAGTGAGAATGACACATAGGTGGCGCTCCAATTGGTAAAACAAATGCACTGTAATTTAGGTTGCCTATTTATATGTTTACATTCCGATATTTAGATAAATCGGTTGATTAGTTTATTTTTGACAGCTGATTGAAAAAGAAGCAACACGTCGTTTTATTAAAATGGAAAAAGTAGAGTATCGTGCGGTGATTAAATACTTCGTAATTAAGGGTATGAAAGCTACCGAAATAAAAGATGAGTTATGGGAAACATTAGGTGGATCTGCTCCATCGTCCGCCACAATAAGTAGATGGGTAAAAGCTGTGTTGATGAAGCGCGCTCTGGAGCACCCAAAATCGTGACTTCTAAGGAAATTATTATAAAAATCCATAATATTATTACCCAAGATCGACGACTCAAAGCGAGAGAGATAGCAGACATGGTAAACATCTCAACAGAACGCGTACACCACATTTTAACGAAAGAATTGGGCCTTTCCAAGCTTTCGGCAAGAGGGGAGCCGCGATTGCTTACGACTGATCAAAAGTTCACTCGTTTGCGCATTTCCAATGCGTGTTTGGACCTTTATAAGGGGAATCCGGTTGATTTATGTAGGCGATTTGTTACTTGCGATGAAACTTGGATATACTACAGTACACCCGAAACTAAACAATGGTTAGAACGTGGTTCTGCACCTCCAAAGAAAGCGAAAACCACTTTATCGACAAACAAGGTGATGGCATCAATTTTTTGGGATTCAAAGGGCATTTTGCTCATTGGCTACCTTCAGAAAGATGCCACAATAAACGGACAATATTATTCAGAACTTCTACAAAAATTAAATGTTGAGATTCGTGCTAAACGGCCAGGAATGGCAAAGAAAAAGATTCTGTTTCACCAAGACAACGCTCCCTCGCATACGAGGGAGCGTTGTCTCAACAGCGCATAGAGTGTTCGCGTGCATTTTTGGACCTCTGTAATGAAGACAAGGATGGTGTATTGAGTGGAATTGTTACTGGAGACGAAACTTGGGTTCATCATTATGAACCTGAGTCCAAACAAGACTCCATGCAGTGGCATAAAAAGGGCACAGCACCTCCCAAAAAATTTAAAGTGTCACAATCAGCTGGGAAACTCATGGCAACGGTATTTTGGGACTCGGAAGGAATATTGTTGATTGATTATAAAGATAAAGGCGTTTCTATAACCGGAGAATATTACGCTTCAATATTAGAGCGACTAAAACAAGCCATTAGAGAGAAAAGACGGGGAAAATTGACAAAAGGTGTTCTGCTTTTGCACGACAACGCGCCCGTCCACAAGAGCCGCGTTGCGTTAGCTGCCCTGCATAAGGTGGGCTTCGAAATTGTGAATCACCCACCCTACAGCCCAGACCTGGCCCCGAGTGATTATTACCTGTTTCCGAAAATGAAAAAAGAGCTGCGGGGTAAAAAATTTACTGCCGATGATGAAGGCAAGGAGGCAGTTTCGGCGTATTTTGCAGATAAAGAGAAATCATTTTTTTATTAGGGTATAAATAAATTAATTGAAAGATGTGAAAAATGTATCCGTCTTGCAGGTGAATATATTGAAAAAGAAAAATAATTTGTTTTTTTTATTTCCACCCCTTGTCCCCCATTCCGCGAATATAAAAACGCTCCCTCGTAAGTAGTTACGAAATTTACGGTTATAAGTGAGAAGGTCAAAATAAGCATATAACCATAAATGGATAGCAATAATTGAATATTTTAAAACAGTGTTGAAAAGAGAGTTAAAAAACAGTATAAAAAAACTACAAATTTTAAACTATTACTACTAGCACACCCACATTAGACTTGCATTTAACCACACATCGAAACGGAAAGGGAATAAGATTTATGAAGGCGACGTCTAGAGTAAGAATAAACAATTAAGAAAAAAAAGATGAAGTTTTTAATGACTAAGTTTATTATTATATTGTAATTAGTTGATTTTTGGAGTTAGTTATGATTTACATAGTATGCATTTTTTTATTCAATAATAGTTTAGTTATTAAATTTTGTAATTGACATGATCGTCATAGAGATACCTACAATATGGGTAATTAATATATGAATTTTAAGAAATAATTTTATTTTCCAATATTCATGTAATATAACGTGATTTATTTGTTTATCCAAATTGTTTTGATTATAATTGTTGAATTAAGAGTTTGATTTTAATATACCATCAAATTTTTTTAAAGTAATTTGTTTTTACTTGGTAATCGATATATAAATAAGAATTCATAAATGAATACAAGTTTAAAACTGGAGTTCGTTCATATTATGAATTTTCTAAATCGCTAAACTGAATAAAAGAAAGAATATTTCGTAAAGATAAGAAATGGGTATTACAAAGATTATTTGAGTGTTTAGTAAAATATATACAATAACAAAGAATTTTGTTTCTTCTGGAAAGCAGGTATAGATCATCATACATACCGATATCTAGACCCAAAATAGAGTTTTATAATCGGATAGTTCAAACAAAAAAAAATTAGATATTAAAATAAGTATAGAGTATATTATTATCTTTACACGGTTAAATACACATATACAAAAGCAGTTCATTACCATTTGCAAGCCAACTTCAGACAGTTGTATATCATTATTTCACACAATTACAAATTATATTTATAATTGGCGATCCAACGTGCAGCTTGAAAAATACATCACTTTCCTAGCGTAGCTCGTGTGTGTGTGTGTGTATATATATATAGAAGGAAAGGGAGTTAACATTTTTTAAATCTGTTTTTATTAGCATGAAATTAGATTGATAACATGCAAAGTTGTGGTATTTGGATATTATGTTACTGATACAGATATATTTCATTTCCTAATTTTATTAATGTAAAGAAAAACTAATGCATGTGGAGATATATGCAACATTTGAACTGCAATTGCTGTTTCTTATATTGTGGTCTTTCTTTGGTTGGACAATAAAATAACAACAAAAATTGCTCCGTCGAAAACAGGCTTTATATTTCTTATTAAGGAAACTATATTCTAAGGAGGTTAAGTATTATTCAATAATTATAGTAGAAGCTTAGAACTTAAGCCAGTGTAAACGTGAAATTTGTGTACAGTCTCAACAAAATAAATTAAAAATCTTCAAGATATGTTTAGTAAATACAAAAACCTATTTTTTAAGAACAAATTAATAATTTTGAAATAAATAAAATCTATATATATTCACGTACATATTCCTTAAGCATATTCCCAAGAAAATAGTACAACTTGATACTAAATAATTGGCCAGGATAACTAAAATAGACTACTAATATTTTAAATTTTGGTATAAAAATTTAGTTTTTATTCTTCTTATTATAAGTACAAAAATAAAATACTTAAATCTACTAGATCAAATATTTAATTTTATTTTTATAACTATAAGAAGAATTAAAACTAATATAGAGTTATGAATAATGAACTTCCTATTTGTCTTATGTACAAGTGGACAATAAATAAAATTACAGCCTGCATTGAAATTTATTTGAACCTGGTAGCTTTTCCTTACAGAATTTTATTGTAGTTGAAGATAATATAAATAAAATATTGTATAATAGACGCCTTTAATTCTGCCAAATGTTCATATTCTCCACAATCAACAAAAACTAGTAAAAGAAACCATCACCAGTTAAACTATATACTAAGAATTTTTGTGTACATGTTTGCAGAGAAGCAATTTAATGTATATATAAAGTTTATTTAAAATTCATGTAAAATGTTCATTTTAGCAATGAACAACCGTCATATTACTGTAATTTAATATACAAAGGGTAGTAGAAAAGTTTTGCAACACAGCTTTGTTCATTTAATTTTTTCAAAGTAATTTCCTCTACACTCAATACACCTCTCCATCTTCCGAAATCAATCTTTAAACCAGTTCTGCCAAGTTTAACTAGGGAGTAAAACACACTCGTTGTCCCAAGCCCACAGAAGGTCCTCATCGCTGGAAACCGCCCCCCTTTTAATTTCATTTTCACATGCGAGAACAGTGCAAAGTCGCGAGGAGCAAGATCTGGACTTTAGAGAGGATGCTCGAGAAGTTTCAATCCTGTCGTGGTCAAATATTCGGTGCATGCTTTGGCGCGGTGAGCTGAAGTATTATCGTGATGGGGGAACCAGGTGTCCATTCTTGACTTTGGCCGCAGGTTCTTCATAGATGCAGTGATTTTAGGCAGGCACTGTTCAGTATACCACTTAGCTGTGATTGTCTTCTGAGTGTCCAAAACGACGTGTTCCACAATTCCACTTGATTTGAAACATACAGCTATCACTTTCTTCTTTACAGATCGGGATTTTCTGACAACTACGGATGTGTCCTCATGATCAAAGGCCCAAACTTTGTTTTGAGATTTGATTGGCACATCGTAATAGTACAGCCAAGTCTCGTCACCTGTCACGATGTTGTTCACATACCAAGATTGTCCCTTATTAAACTTTTTTAGCATCTCCCGGCACCAAGTCACACGTTGTGTCATCTGCTCTTCAGTCAGTCGATGCGGCGCCCAGAGAAAACAAAGTTTACGTGCAAATGATCATACAGAATCGAACGAATTACTGGTACATTTAGGCCTGAAGTACCCTCTACCTGTTGGTAGGCCACTCGCCAAGCATTTTCCTCACAGTAGTAATGTTTTCCTCCGTAACTGACGCTCGTGGCCTTCCCGGCCTCTCAGCATCCTCCACAGTTAAATTTCCCCTTTGGAATTCTCTATACCACCTGAATATCGTTGGGCGATGTGGACTAACATTACCTAGTGCAAGAGTCATTTCTTCGAAGCACTGGTCTATGTTTAAACCACGCACGAAATTATAATGCAAAACTGCCCTTATCTCATTTCGTGACCACGATGCCATCGCAAGCACTTTACACTCTCACTGCTAATGAATAACTGAGCTCATCGCTTGGTGCGGCGGCTATTATGCACGTATGAACATGTCGCAACAAGCAGCTTCCTACGATTCACTGTTGCGTCATATTGCAAAACTTTCCTAGTACCCCTTGTATTTTTGAAAATATGCATCTCCGTGATACAATATAAGACGAGGCATCAAAATTTACTTCTGGAAGAGAAAGAGATGATTGCTGCAGAAGGTTGTGCCACATCTTGTTGTACAGAGGTGAATAATTGTTTCAGGGCAATTAAAGGTTCTTTCGATTGACCATCTTCACAGTTCGAACCCTTAAAATATAGTGTAACGGAGTTGCCAATCAACAATTAAAGATAAAATTATCAATGACTAGAGGACGAATTCTATCATTGGATTTTTCTTTTACAAAACTATCTAAAACACAATACCCTTTTTTGAAAAATTTGCCTTGTGGCGACGCTGTTTTACAAATTTTGTCCTACACAAGTGCATTCAACATCTTCATTAATTGTGTCAAATAACTTTTCTAGAAGTCTGTACAAATGAACTGTATCTTTACCTTCAGTATGCAATTGCATAAAGGAATCACTTTATTGTTGTCCATAATAATAACATTTCCACAATAACTTTCTTTTTCTCTAGTGATACCGCGCTCTGTCTCGTCATAAACATATTAATGATCTTAACATTTGTAGTACCTTGGTCACAAGTGGACGCAATAATTTGTGAACCCCATTTCTTAATTTTTCTATCTATGGTTTTGAAATTGTTGACGATATCTGTTGCAGGTGTTGATTTACAGAAAGTGTATGGAATGCGTTGCTTCCAGTTCTTGTAAACCCACTTTAACACCCAGACCTCTACATGATCCGCAATTTCAAAAATATGTTTACAGCCATCGTCAGCATAACCTTGTATCATTCCTTACTTTTTGAGAATTCTGAAGGAGGTTATTGCTTATTTCATTAAATGCAAGAATACACACTTTATGATTCTTGAAACGGTGTTATTTTATTTTAGCAGTTATATACCTGGTTCTATATGGACAGATTACAGTTATTTTTTAAAATGGGAACACTCGGGAAAATAAAAAGTTTACTTAAAAATCTACAAGTTTTTTGAGATTGCTTGTACAATGTTACTAACAAAATCTTGTCAAAGGTAAAACGCTCCTATTCCAGTTTTCTAATTGGGAATTAAAAAACTTTTGTACAAATGAATCCATTTCACCTTTCATGATAGTTTCATTGAATTGAATAAATCTCTTAACAATACTGTACGTAATTTTTTAAATTTACATTTTTTTTACACATTTGTTATATTCTTTCTTTAACGAAATAATTTCTGTATAAAGTTTTTTGTTTTGGTGTCAAATGTGTTCCACGTGACTCCCCTATTGAATTTAAAGCAAAAAGTTACAGTAAATTTATTAATTAAATAAATAAAAATTATGTGATAGTAAGATATAATTCATATATGAATACTATGTATATAATAAGTAAAATACTATAAAGTTTAAATAAGTAAATCTAGTAAAAATACAGTATAAATTACATAAGATGACCAGCAACAGTTCTAGAGAAAATATAGTCATTTCGAGAGATGTTTGTTCTAAGTAAGTCAAATTCAATATTTCAGTATTAAATAAGACTCCATAAAACTCGTTATTTATTCAGGTGGTCTGACAAAGGTGGATGTTTGGGCAGGCTTTATTGTATGTATATTTTTCACATAGAGTAACATTAAAGCGTAACAAATGATAAAGAAACTGCATTTACTAGGACCTATATAAAATTATTAATGAAATAGTCGTAAAAATCCTTGCTTGTCAATTTGGTACTTTTCGTCTTAATATGGGAGTAACGGCTTTCTTGAACTATTATTTCAATTATATTATGTGAATCATTATCTGCCTCTATGTGAATTTACAAAAGTTAATTGTGGAAAGGGGTTATATATCAACCTTATTGATCAAGTCAATCAACCACAGGCTCCATCAAATTCAACTGATATTTATATATATTTTTATAAGATAATTGTATTTATTTAGTTAGCTCAGTATATATATATATATATATATATATATATATATATATATATATATATAAGAAAATAATTTTATTACTTTTTTATAATATTGTTCTAAGAAATAAGACAAGCTGTGAGTCTATCTACAAAGGCGTGGTTCTGCTTAAACTCCAAAGTAGGTATGACAATTATCTTTTGTACAAATGCTTAGTTCAAAATCAATCCATTTAAATTCAGTTACAATATTTATATATGTACACATCATTTTATGTAAATATACTTTTCGTATTACCAAGACTCTACTATAATATTGATCCATAGTTGGAACCACGAAAATTTGCCGGTGTATCTATCAATACACCGGCATTCGGAATTGATCGTCCCACAACTCTGTAAAGGCACGGTTGCAACATGACCAGTTTTTCCGAAAAAACAGGCGACCATTTGTTTTGATGTGCTTCGAGCGCGAAAACTTTTGTTGGTTTTGGCTCACACAGTCTTTATTTAGAAAAGAAACTTAGATAATTAACAATAATTATCCTAGAATCCGGTGCTCCGCCTGTGGCACTGCACCGGATGTAACCTTACCTTAATCTTTAGTTACTACAAAGCTAACTATCTAAATCTAAACTAGTCTTATCTAGAGCTCTAATTGGGGCCTTGCCCGCGTCCTACTTAAATATTATTCACAATTCCTCTCCTACCCTGCGGAAGTAGTCCGCTACTTATAAATCTCATTCACCAAAATGTCCAATATTCTATCATACACATCCCTTCAGGTCGAGAGGTCGATGAATCGTTCTTCACCGTCATCTTGTCTCCGCTCTACAGTCTTGACCTTCCTCTTCCCGGTGGAATCTCTCCGCCGCCTCTCCTCCTTTTGGGCCTCTGTAACAACAGAGAACCCGGTAGCTTCTTCACTTAATACGTTCATTCGGACATTCATTCCGTAGATCTACAAATGCTCACCTTGTATATGTCGCACAAGTGTTTGAGTATGTGATAGTGTTGATATGTGTGCGTGCTCGTGTGTGTGTGTGTGTCGCTGTGTGTGTGTGGGGGGGGGCATCTCTTTTATCCATTCGTGCTCGCCCAAAAATAAAAAAGAATTATACTTAACTTATCCCACTTTGGCCATGGTTGGTCATCGTGGTCGTCCTCATGACTTGCGTGCCCATGAGTGTTGGTGTGATTGCAAGCACGCCTTTCTGTGTATAGTGTGTGCTGGCGTGCTCATGGTGTGGAATCTCGCCGCCATCATGCTTCCAGTTAGAATGCCGAATCCTCTATGCAACATCTATGCAACTTCCTCCGTGATCGTCGTTCTAATCCTTTCAGCAATTGTGGCTTTGTATCCGTGCGAGCAAGCGTGTAGGTGTGTATTGTTTGCATGCCTGTGTTTTAGTGTAAGTGCGGGCGCGCCTCTGTGTGTATTATGTGCTGGTGCGCTCGTGATATGTATTCATGTACGAAACACTCGTAACGCCTTACAAGATAAGTTCGTTCGCCCACCCCGCGTTCGCGAACGGAATACCCACACAGTCGATAGCTGTTTACTATAGGGCTCATACGTATAGATCCAAGATTCATCACCTGTGACGACTTTATAAATGTTCTTTGAAACACCGCCATTGTATTTTTTGTGCATTTCTTGGCACTAATCGACGCGAGTTCTTTCTTGAGCGGTTGTCAAATTATGTGGTACCTAACGTGAACATAGCTTCTTAACAGGCAAATGTTCATGCAGGATATTATGCACGCTGGTGTTACTAATACCTAGAGATGCCTTGCTCTCACGGTGTGTCACATGACGGTCTTGCATTATCAATTCAGACACTGCATTAATGTTTTCCGACACAACATTTGTGGGACGACCTTCACGAAATTCATCGTCCAAAGAACACTATACCAACTATATAGTGCAGTTTTCGATGGTGCTTCATCACCATGTAAAGAATTCAGCTCGTCGCAAACTTCACGATGCAATCATCAGATCGGAGGCAACACTAACAGTGTTGCCAGTTCCCGAAATATTAACGGCTACCTTCGTATTTACAAACTTCTCAGGTTATACTAACGTAACTACTAACATTATCGTATCGGATAGCAATATAAATTAAATTAAAAATTAACAACCTCACTTCCTGTCAACATCTTATTTCATACAGGCAGTGATTACATGATGATATACACTATCGCTCATAAGTATTTGGTCACCCTTGTTTCATTACAGTTTCTATAGAAAAGTTGTAATTATAAAATTTAATTCTGTAGAAAGAAATAGTTTCATAGTAAACATTAAAATCTGTAAAAGCTTATTCAAAAATAATTATGCGATTACCCTATTATTCACAATGAATGATAATACCCTAATAAACTCCAGGTAGAATAATTGCACTTAACTAATTTATTAGGGATTAGATCTCTCAATTCTTGGAAATTTTCGATTGTTACAATTTTATTTTAAGGCAGGGTATTATTGTAAACTATTAAGTATTTATACTTGGGCATTTTGACAAAATTGCAGTTAGTTTTTGTGAGGTGCTTATAGTGATAACATAGTGTGTTTCGAAGAAGTTCAATCGGTTAGAAATGCCTAAACAGAAAGAATTGAGTGTAGAAGCACGGTCGTTTATAATCACATATCATAAAACCGGCAAAAGCAACCGCGAAATTGTCACAGAACTTAAATTAAATCAGTCCACCGTGGGTTATATCATCAAAAAAAAAACATCGCGAATGTGGAGCAGAACTCGAAAAGGTAGACCAAGGGCAACAACCTCAGCAGAAGATCTTGCAATGGTGGTAACAAGCAAGAGAAGTAGACGAAAAAGAGCCGCAAAAATGAATGGTCGAAAACCCATAAGTGTTTCTACAGTTAAACCGTGATTAAAGGAAGCCGGTCTTCATGGACAAATTACGCTTCTACGCATTCAAAACAAGCAAAAACGTTTAAAGTGGGCATGCGATCACCATAGAAGACTGGAATAAAGTATTGTGGACCGATGAATCCAAATTCGACATTAGTCGAAAGAATGCCTCGATTGTGTGCTGTAGTGATTAAAAATAAGGGAGCGCATACAGACGAGTCTAAAACTTAGATAAATATATTATACAACAATTTATTTTAGATGTAAAAATATATATTTCTCATATATGTAAATAATAAAAAGATATTAGTACTTCGATTTTGATTTTTATTACAATTTGCGGGTTAAATGCGAGTGACCAAATACTTATGAGCGATAGTGTTTAAATTGAAAATAATTTAATTAATTAGTATGGAAAGAAAGAGTTTGAATTTAATTTAAAAAACAAGCATCACCTTGGGTTGAGCCAATTGTTATGCTAATTTTTTATTGATATGATTGTGATTTTTGTAAATAATTTTATAGTGAATAATTTAGCTTTTAAACTGTAATTTTTAATTAAACTATAACATTAAAGTTATGTTAATTGAAATTCTAATGGTATTTATTAATTGTAATGATAATTTAAATATATATATATATATATATATATATATATATATATATATATACCTTATTTGAATTACTTTTTTATCTAGAGTAGATTCCTACTTCACTCTGATAATGAATATTTAAAAATAAAATAAGTAAAAAAATCGATATATCTTTTTTTTTTTTAAGAGCACGGGCTTCAAGTCTGTTTCCGCCCCAATAATTCTCTTAAAACGCTTTTAGGAAATGCAAAAGACAAAATCGAAGAAAATAAAAAATCGGGAATCTACCGAATTGAATGTTTAGAGTGCAATAGACAATACGTCGGCAAAACTAAAAGATCGATCGAAACCAGGTATAAAGAACACCTTTCGCACATAAAATTCAACCGACCGGAAAAATCGGGTATAGCGAGACATGTATTAGAAAATAACCACAGTGTTAATATGGATTGTTTACATTTGATAAAAATCGTGTACAATTATCGAGAACTAGACACGTATGAAAGCATGCACATCTTTAAGAATTTAAACCATGTGGTGAACAATAATGAAACAGGCCCCTTACAATCGTCCCTTTTCTCTCTACTTATTGTCAGAGGAGGAACAATATAATAAATCATTGGCAGGCACTTGTCTTGACCGTAACCCCCGTTTTCAATGTAGTGCATGTTAGTTTAAGTAAAAATAATTTTTAAAAATCTTGTGAAACAAACACAGTGTACATCTTGGTTTTGAGCGGTGTGGATCGCGTACGGAGTTTGATTTTCGTACAGTTGTTTTTCGCCGTGTTTTACCAGGTGCGACACTTTGAAATTATCTGTTGATGATGACAACTTGGTTGTCGAAATGCGTATACAGAATTTACAAAAGTTAATGTGGAAAGGGGTTATATATCAACCTTATTGATCAAGTCAATCAACCACAGGCTCCATCAAATTCAACAACGATATATCTTTTGGCTATAATATTTAATAAATCCATTTTGTATTGATTTCTAAATAAACTTTACATACATATGTGTTCAATTGCAATTTATAATCCTATATATTCTCTGATACAATACATTGAATTTCTTTAATATTATTTAGCACTATAATCTAAATGAAATAAAATTTATAATATTTATTTCAGATCTTTTATATTTATTTTCACTGACTGCTTGTCTAACTTTTTCTATACTTTTGTGGAAATAAAAGATATTAAAACTTTTAATAAACGATATATTATAACTTTGAATAAATTAAAATCTTATTTGCCTTAACATGCAATATAACACTTATTTTTATACATAAATTTAATTAAACAACATAACAACTATCCCAAGGAACAATTTTTAAATTTCGCGGGTGTTTTAAGTTGCCCAAGGAAAAAATAACTACATCTAAAATTATATTTTATTTTATTACAGCATGAATATTAATAATTAAGGTGTATATTTCAAAATCAAAATTAAAACGAAAACCGTACGCATTAAAAACATGTTATGTATTTCCTAATTTCTTGAATGAATTGAAATCATAGCTAACCTTTATTTTTACTACTACCAACTCAAAACTTCCGCGAAATTTAAAAATTGTTCCTTGGGATGTTAATCATTTACTTTCATAATAAAAAAAATTACTTACATTGATGTAACTTAACCCTGTTAAATAATGGCTATTGTAATTATAATTATATTAATGTTTTCGGAACTGTTTTTATTTTTCCTACTATATTTTAAATACACAGGTCTACTTTAGTAATTCCGTTTCTCTTGTTCATTATAGATGTCAGTCTCGGACTATGTAAAAGCTGTACCTGCGCTCTATTCATTTCATTATTGCCATTCCGCTTTTTGGTTATAGCTTTGTTTGCACATATAATAGTTTAAATTAATTAATAGTTTCTTTCACTTTAACATCACTATGATTGTCGTGCAGTAAATAATGTTTTCTTTTTTTATTGGTTTCACAAACGCTATAAGTATCAATGTTTATTTTTAATGTATATCATTTGTTTCTCTTTTAGCAAATTAAAGCATGTTCACTGGGCAACTAATTACACTGGAATCTTATTTTTAAATGCCAGTTCTATTTATATGTTCTAAGAAGATTTGTTTTATTATCCAGCATAAAAACAGAAGAGGTGTTTTTTCTTATTATTTTAAATAATAAATTAATTATATATTTTTGAATTATATTAATATTTTAATACATTGTTACTTTTACTTGTATAAAATATTCAAACTTTCAATTAAATGTGCTTTAAACATTACCCTAGCTTTTTATCATGAAATTCATTTATTATTTAGGGGAGAAGGGGGGAACTGCGCTCACCTAAGCAAACACTTTGTTTTTTGTAACTAACTTTATTCAGAAGACCATAAAAATTTTTTCGAGTAAAGAATAGTAAATATTCTGGCATTTAGTTAAAACATTTGGACTAAAATAAATTTTGTTTTCTAGTTCATACAAAAAAATATGATGAGTGCTTTGAGCGCAATTGCCCACGCCATTGGGGGTAATTGCGATCACTTGTTTTCAGGTATTTATATTATAAATTGTAAAATAAACAGCTACTAATATTGAAATATTTATTGGCAAAATTACGAAACCACAAATAAACTTAAAAATAAATTCGACACAGTGCAATAAGGTAAAGTGACCGAATACATAATATCAAGTAATCGCAAAAAAACAGAACTGAAAACTAACAACGAAAAATAAAAAGCCTTTTACTGACAAATGTCACACACGTAACCCTCAGCTTTATGGACACCGCTACATTCAGCGTGAGCCCAACCTCCGCAAATTACGCAACGAAACCACAATTCGCGATCTCGACCGAATTCGCCACAAAGGAAACAAATATTATTTTCTGTCTTGCATGTCTCCTATGTCATCAGGTTCGTTGTCATCAGTAATTCCAGTCATGGTAACATCCGAATCTTCACTAGAACTTTCGACAAATCTAATTTTTTTCGTTACTTTGCGCACTCTTTCCTCTTTCACCTTGCTAATATTCAATTTTTCCATTAATACCAGGTCGGCTGAAAAGTCCCCGGTCTGACACATAGATGGCGTTACTGTTATTAAATCCATGTTTTTTAGATAGTACTAACCTTCAAACGAAACGTGTCAAAATTTGACAGCAATCCGACCATTAGTTACTGAGATATTGCGTTAAGAGTGTTTTTTGTTATTTAAAAAAATGGAAAAAAAAGAATTTCGTGTGCTGATAAAGTACTGCTTTTTGAAGGGAAAAAATACCGTTGAAGCAAAAGCATGGCTTGATGAGGAGTTTCCGGACTCTGCGCCAGGAAAATCAACCATAATTGATTGGTATGCTAAGTTTAAACGTGGTGAAATGAGCACCGAAGACGGCGAACGCAGTGGACGACCAAAAGAGGCTGTCACCGACGAAAACATCAAAAAAGTTCGCAAAATCATTTTAAATGACCGTAAAGTAAAGTTGATCGAGATAGCTGACATCCTAAAGATATCAAAGGAACGTGTTGGACACATCGTGCATGAATATTTGGGCATGCGGAAGCTCTGTGCAAAATGGGTGCCGCGCGAGCTCACATTCGATCAAAAACAACGAGTTGATGATTCTGAGCTGTGTTTGAAGCTGTTAAATCGTAATAAAACCGAGTTTTTGCGTCGATATGTGACAATGGATGAAACATGGATTCATCACTACACTCCAGACTCCAATCGACAGTCAGCCGAGTGGATTGCACGCGATGAACCGGCACCAAAACGTGGAAAGACGCAACAGTCAGCTGGAAAAGTTATGGCGTCAGTTTTTTGGAATGCGCATGGAATAATTTTCATAGATTATCTTAAAAAGGGCCAGTCCATCAACAGCGACTATTATACGGCGTTATTGGACCGTTTGAAGAACGAAATCGCAAAAAGACGGCCCCATATGAAGAAGAAGAAAGTGCTGTTTCACCAAGACAATGCACCGTATCACAAATCAATGAAAACAATGGCCAAATTAAGTGAATTGGGTTTCGAATTACTTCCCCATCCACCGTACTCTCCAGATGTGCCCCCCGGCGACTATTTCCTGTTTGCAGACCTCAAGAGAATGCTCGCCGGGAAGAAATTTAGCAGGGATGAGGAGGTGATTGCCGAAACTGAGGCCTATTTCGAGGCTAAAGACAATTCGTACTACAAAAATGGTATCGAAAAGTTGGAAGAACGCTATAATCGGTGTATCGCCCTCGAAGGCAACTATGTTGAATAATAAAATCGAATTTTGCCAAAAAACTGTGTTTTACTATGGTAGACCGGGGACTTTTCAGTTCGACTGTTAGTAGGACCCTTTGTTAGTGTTGAAGTTGACACAGAATGAGAAAATGTTAACACTTTACCAGTGGAAGGTTGAACAATATTCGCTGTGGGTTCCGAATTTTGGTCATTTTCCAGTTCAATCACATCGTCGTCGAATATGGCGGGGTTTAAAGGATATATCCCGGCGGAACTAAATCCTCTAATCCCCTTTTCAACTGACGCAACCCTTCCGTAGACCTTGTTAAACAATTCTGCAATGTCATAATTTGTTATTTTTTCAAAGGGATGTGACTTCATAAATAACTCGCATTCACGATAGTAAGGCTTTTTTAAAGAACTGTAAAAACAAATGTCTAAAGGCTGTAGCCGGTGCGAAGTGTGTGGAGGGATAGAAAGAAAAACTATTCCATTTTCTCGGCAGAAATTGTAGCAATTGAGAGAAATATGACTGGTATGGTTATCAGCAATCAAAAGAACGGGATTGTCCTTTGTAGCTTTTGAGTGCTTCGTAAAATGTTTTAACCACTCATAAAACAATTCCTCGGTGATCCAACCTGATTTCGAGCATTTGAATATTGATCCTGGAGGTCCATTTTTCTGTAGCTGTGTAGTCATTCTTTGCCGTGCGAATATAAACATAGGAGGAATAAAAGCTCCAGATGCGCTAAAGGCACAACAAAGGGTGGTGGCTTGGCCGCGTTCTCCACTTGTTACTATTCCTACCTGTTTTTGACCTTTAGGCGCTAGAATTCTATTCGGCTTATGAACTGTACTAATCCCTGTCTCGTCCATATTATAAATAGATGAAGGGTCAATTTTGTAACGCTCCATCACAGCTTCCAAATTTCGAAAGAAAGTTGCTACGTTCTCTTTAGAAAAAGCTTTAACCCTGTTGAGACTAGTTGCTCTGGCTTTCTAAGGCTAATCTGTGGATTTCTGTTTAAAAATCTCTGAAGCCAATCTTTACCGGCTAATTGAGTAGCTTCATTAAACATATTTTTTATGTTATTTGCTTTCGCAAATTGAAACGCAATCTTTCTGAGTTCATGTGCTGTAAGTCCGTAAAATTGATTTGATAATTTTAAGACATGTCGCGGGTCATAATAATTCTTTTTCAGTCTATCTCGGAGGGAACTAAATGGAACTTTAAAAGCGCGTGACACTTTCCCAATTTTCCTTCCGGATCTCACAGCTTCTATGGCAGCCCTCATTGCTTCTGGGGACCATTCTGCTTTAGTTGTTGTCCTTTTTCTATTACGAACCATCTGACATCAAAATAATTATAAATTATTAACCATAATTATTAAGGTTTACAGTCAAAATACACGTTGGGGCAATGCCGCTAAATAACGGGATAAGCAGAATTGCCCCGAACCTACATGTTTCACAAAAGTGGCAACAAACTTTTTTTAGGTTAGAATAAATTAACAGTATTTGCATTAAAACTATGCCCAAAATATACTCTATCGAATAAATAAATAACATAATATTAAAGATAACATGATTGCAACTTCCTTGAAAACACTTAAACACAAATATTATATGAAAATCACTATATTAATGTTTTTTAGTGAGGAAAACCAATAGACGCGCAGATCGACTCGGGAATGGCTGCGATAAGTTCGGAGCGCTACTCAGACGGAATGATGTCAAGTGGGACCACAGATTAAGTTATAACCAGATGCGACACTCACCAATATCATTTTTCATGCGCATGTGCCAAACGGCCATATTGTGAGGGGTGTCCGAACGTAAACAATAAAAACTTGGTTAGATCAAGATAAATCTCCAATTTTATTATCGTATTACGTTTATTTTCATTTAGTTTTATTTTTCTTATGTATATTTATATTTTTAAGTTCATTGTACAGATTTACGTTTATAGGTTAGTTGTTAGGTTGTTTATAGTTGTTAAGTGTATTATTATTATTAAGAAAGGTGGGACTTGGTGTGCGGTGCCGCGATGCAGTGAAAACAGTAAAAAGCAAACTTACAGCATGTTTCATTTTCCACGGGATCCTGATAGGTAGTACATATAACTGTGAATGCGAATTATTTTCTATAGCAATAAAATATGTTTTTCAGGCGCAAAGTATGGATGAGAAACATCGATAGAGAAGATTTATTAGATGTGAATTATGATAGAATAAATCACATGAAAGTCTGTGGCAAACACTTCGAAAACAAAATGTTTTTAAACGATTTGAAGAATAGGTTGCATACGCATGCAGTTCCCACATTATTTTTACCAACAAATCTGTCTGTAGAACAGATCATTCCAACTGTAGATGCAGTAGAAGGTATTATTATCTATAACAGTATTATTTAAAATAACATTAGTCCGATAGCAAGAAATTTTGTGCTTAATAGGAAGAAGTTGTTAATGGAGTTGAGCGATACTTGATGAAAATCCATGGTAAATAACAAAATTAAAACACAATGGTTGATTAAATTTTTAATTTGCATGACAAAACTTGTTGGTTACTTTCATCTCTCGATCTGCATTTAAGGCAGGGTTTTCACGTATGCTCACATTTTATTGTTCTATGTAATGAAACCTCAGTGTTGACAAAACAGCTGTCATGCAAATAAAAAAATTAACCGAAAATCAACCGTTGTGTATTTATTTTGATATCAATTAAATTGTGTTTGAGATTACTGATTATTATTTAAGAAAATAAACAAGTTATAAATTAGCAAAGTGTTTGAATATTAAAATGCCTCATCATTCATTCTATAACTATATTTGTCAATTAGAAACATGTTTTCAGAGCAACTTTTGTAACGCTCTACAAGGAAAAATTGGAAATCGTTTAAAAAATAAGCTTGTCGAAATAAGGTTTTCACCCCCATGTGAACATTTTCCTTATGAATATCTTTTACATCTGTTTATAAGATTTTGAATATTTACAAGTGTTAAGTTTATCAATAGAGATTTGGTTTCTCAAAAAGGAAAAAATCGGAAATTTATAAAAGTTTCGCATTTATAATAGTTAATATGTGTAACATCAAAATAAAAATAAACAATATGTCTTTTTTAATATCTCATCCCAGACACTGGAATGAGATATTACTTACTTACCTGCAAATTATAGCAGCTATATCGTTTTTAAAATTGAAGAAAATTTAGTATTTAATTCTTTTAAATATCAAATAGGGGATATTTGCAATTTTTTTATTTACTCTTTCTTCATTTCTTACGTAAAGGTACTACCTTTAATGCTTTTTCAAAATATTTTCAATGATTTAAGTTGAATATTTCGCCATGCAAACGCCAATATCCTTTAAAACAAATATGCCGCGCTGCAGACACCCCTTGCAAAATGGCGGACCACGTTATGGATGGGCTCAAGGTCATGAAAATCGGCCCCGCAACATCAAAAGTGCCGACAGAGAGTGTCGCATCTGGTTATAGTCTAATCTGTGAGTGGGACATAGTAAACTGGTCTGGGTTTAGTAAAAATGCGGTGAGCGTCATTCCCCTCTGAGCGCCATTCCCACCCACTCCCCTGCAATCTATAACAATATCTCTTTAAGATATTTACTTTATCATATTCCTCTAAATTGCCCACTTTATATTATTATCTCTTACCCTCTTGTTCTTTCAGTTATCGAAAATCAATTGTATATTTTATACATGTAAACACATTTAAAATTTTTATATTTTACCATTCTCTTTGCAAAGGAATTCATATTAGATACGAAATCGTCGTTTCTAATTCAATAAACAGTTTTCAATATATTTGTTGAGATAAATTAGAGTTTTATTTTTGTTAATTCATATTTTTGACATTTCCTCTCTGATTTCTATCTTTAACCAATATTATTTTACCTTGTATTAACTGAGGTTCATTGTCTACTATAAACGATTTGCAAGAATTACCATCATTTGAAATTTACAACAGTTGTTAGTTCTTCAAAATAATATGACTTTATATCAAGACCATGAAATATGCTCTATAAACCTTTATAAAAAAATTCAATGTATCCTTTGTTGTACTTTTGCAAGTAGGTGTTTAGAATTTAAATAAAATAATACTATGCATATGTATATAAAGTTCCAGTATGTTCTAAATTAAATCTATATACAGCATGTTCTTAATTTCAGTGATATGTTGTACTCTTTAAGGTAATTAACACGTTTCACAAGATATACCGTAAAGTTAAATTATTAAGTGCAGATATTAATTTCTTGAAACGTAAAAATAGAAATGTTTTTCCAAAATTTATTAAAATAAAAGCAACATCAAATTGTAGAATAAATGAGAACTCATTTCACATGCGAAAATGAAATGGTTAAAATTTGAAATGAAATATCTGCACAGTAAAAGAAGTAGATTAGAACTAGAATTATACGAATTACATTTAAAACTAACAAAGAACTTTGTTTCCTTCTGTACCGATTCCAGAAACTTTAAAGTATTTAGAAGAATTTCTTTACAAAAATAAGATCGAACCAGAGAAAATAAAGGAATACGTGCGACTAACAAACATTTGCATGTCACAAAACTGATTTCAATTTGAAGGTAAGTTCTATGAACAGGGAACTGCAATGGGCAATTGTCTTTCTTCATTTATAGCGGACTTATTCATGAGTAATTTTGAAGTTGAATGAAAACATAAGGCAAAATATAAATATAAAAAGAATTTGGATGCACCTTGGAAGATTTCGTCAAGCAATTAAATTCAAAACTTCCGACGATTAAAATTACAGTAGAAGAAGAAAACAATGACACATTGCCTTTTTTTGGGCACCATACTTATTAGGAATAATCTTAAAATAGAAATTGATATTTTCTGAAAAGAAACCAATGTCATCACGATTCATCACGCCTCAAATACAACATACAACAAAAAATGGCTTCGTTCAGTTTTCTTATAAATCGTTTTAATTTCCCACTAACAAAAGTAAGATACGAAAAAGAATTGAACTTTATTAAGAATATCGCGAGATACAATGGTTTTGATTCGGAAATAATCAATGGATTAATTAGGAAGGCTAACATAAGAAAAACAATCCAGGATACCACATATCTGCCACCTCAAAGCAATCGGGACAAGCAGTTTGTATGGTATTTTTTCACCGTTTGACGAAAAATTGAAAGTGTTTTTAAAAGGCGCGGTTTTCAAGTTACATTTCGGTCCACTAACTCCATCAAATCCCTTTTAGAAAATGCAAGAACAAAGTCGAGGACAACAAAAAAATCTAGAATTTGCGGAACTAAACGTGTAGATTGCAGTAAACAGTACATCGGCCAAACAAAACGATCGATAGAAGCTCGGTATAAAGAACATATTGCGCACATAAAATTCAATTGGTCAGAAAAATCCGGTTTAGCAAAACATATGTTGGAAAGTAATCATAGTGTTAACGAGGTTGTTTACATTTGATAAAGAATGTGTATAATTATCACGAATTAGATACATATGAAAGCATGTATATTTTGAAGAATGAAGGCCATGTGTTGAACACTGGCCCGGGCTGTAATATCTTTATTAATTAATAACAAGACATATTCAAATAAACATTATAATATTAATAACTGACAAGTCTCCCTATTTTATTATTCTGACAGTTATTTTTTATCTGATTCCTTTTATGAATTCATAGAGGGCGCTCTATACATAACAATTCCTCCCTCTTTAATTTAAACTTTACGAATTTGAATCTTTTTTACAAATCTAGAATTTGTCTAGGCTTTTTTACTCGCGATGACCGTCGTAAGGTTATGCCATCATCTTTTAGTATACATGCATCTTTTACATTAACAGTTTTTTCTAAAACATCTTTTCCTTCTTCCTGCTGTGGCTGTTGACTACTGTCGTTGGATGCAATAATTTGGTCTGAAGTATTGTAAACTTCAGGTTCCAATTGGCAAGGATTGAGTTGATTGGTATGCCTTTTCCATGTCCTATTATCGCTGGTTGTTACCGAGTAGGTTGTTGGACTCAGCTTATGATTGACGGAGGCTTTAGTCCAACTATTGGTGCTGTAGTTCTTTGCCATTATCGTCTCTTCCGGCTCGAATTGTATATCTCGATTCCCTCTATAACTGGCTTTTTGCTCTAGTTGTTTCTTGATAACGTTTTCACTTGCTTTTAACTTCAATAGGTCCCATGTTGTTCTGAACTTCCGACCCATGTGTAGTTCAGCAGGTGAGACTCCTGTGGTGCAATGTGGCGTTGATCGATAGTGGAACAGAAACTTTAGTAGTGCCTCTTTTTTGTCCATGCCTTGTTGCAGATATAACTTAAACTTTTTCTCGAAGGTTTTCACTAGATTTTCCGCTGCTTCATTCGTTGCTGGGTGATATGGAGGGGTTTCTGTGTGCTTGATGCCATTCTTTTTCAGAAAACTTGAAAACTCTTCTGCGATGAATGCTGGTCCATTGTCCGACACGACCAGTAGTGGTTTAATAAAACTCGCGAGCACAAATTTTAAAACGAACGAATTAAATAAAATTGTGCTCGCGAGCAGAATTTTTTCCTACTCTGCTCACGAGTTTAATGATAAAACTCGTGAACACAAATTTTGAAACGACCGAATTAAATAAAATTGTGCTCGCGAGCAGAATTTTTTCCTACCCTGGTTTGGTGGGACCAGAGTGGCGTGGTGTATTACGAACTGTTGAAACCTGGTGAAACAGTTAATACTGACAACAAATTATCAATTTGAACCATGCATTGATAGAAAAACGTCCAGAATGGGCCCGAAGATACGGTAAAGTGATTTTACAGCACGATAACGCGCCGTCTCATACAGCAAAACTGGTCAAGGAAGCGTTGAAAGCTCTTGGATGAGACACATGCTTACAGAGCAGAAGTTAGAAAATGGCTCGATGAATGGTTTTGTTCAAAGAACTAACAGTTTTTTAGGGATGACATACATAAATGGCCTGAAAGATGGGCAAGATGTGTAGAATCAAATGGCCAATATTATGAATAAATAATTTTTTCCATTTTCTTGAAAATTGTGTGGTTTTTTTACGAAAAAAACAGTAATGACTTTCCGGTACACCTGGTAAATACCCTGTATATGTATATCTATTATTAAAGTAATTGCACTAAAAAGACAACAATAAACCTAAAAGTACACCACATTTCTAGTATCACATCACAACCATAAGCAAAAAATATTAACTACCTACAAATTGTTAAAAAGGAATGCACGCAGACAAGAGTGATGATACATAATGATTGTATTAAAATGTTAATGTTTTGACATTTGAAGTAAGTTTTTGCAACTTCTCAGCCCAGTTTAAGTGATATTCAACAGCGGTCTATAAAATGACAATTACTATTTACTCAATCTTTTTAATTATATATTGAATAATAAATTTTGTTCTACCAATCATTTTACAAATCACTTGCAGTATATTACGATATATTATGCTGAAAATGTTATCTGGAACATATGGTATACAATAAAAATAATTTTCTTGAGCACTGTACCTATCTATTACATTTTATCTAAACTAAAACATTGTATTATCAGAAAAATATTAAAGAGGTTTAATAAACTTAGAAAATTTATAATTTTTATTTTACTTTAACAAATTGGGAATCGAAATCAAATATTCCAACAGATTGTTTTAATTTATCATCATATTCAACCCATTCCTTTTCTGAAAGATCTATATCATCGAAAACTTTTCCACTCTCATCTACTGATGCTATCCAACCCTTTCCGGGCAAAAATCCAATAGGTTCAATACCTCTACAGTCAAATGTTACAATACTTTTAAATTTTCCTGCATTAACATTTGTGTACTTTCCTTAAAATATACCAAATAACTACACTATATTGCTATATGACATAATTAATACCGTTAGTGCCATCAAGTATATCTAAACTATTCTCTCGACCACAAAGTTTACATTTTGCTAAAAAATGTGTTTCAGATTTTCTAATTCTTGTGTTAAATGTCTGTGATTCCATTATATCGTGCCATTTTTCAGATACTTCGCCGCAATTTAAGCATTTTAACTTAAGTAGAAAATTGTAGTTTGGATGGCTTGTGTAAAGTATATCAATGTTTTCTAAAGTAGCTTTAATTTGTAGGCTAATTTTAACCATTTTTGGAGTAATTTCAGCTTAAGTTTTTGTAGTGTACTTTTAAAATATTTAATATTTCAATTTTTCTTTATAAATACTATTTACATTGACAATCAAACATAAACGGGCTGATCAGCAGAAAACGCTGCATGACCGGTTGTGCTATTGGTGCAGTCGTTGAAGCGCGAATTTTTAATTTTTTTGGTACTCTGTAGTGCGCAACACCTTTTAGTTATTTTCCCATTAGTTTTGTTTGTATAATCTTTGAATTTAATATATCTCACATCTTTGCATATCATTAAATCAATCTTTTTCCTCATATTCATGTCTGAAGCACAGTGGGGAAGCTTTAACTGAATTAATTGATATAACCGATTGCGAAGATAAATTAGTCTTAGAAAGTTCAGTTCAGTTAATTCAATGTTTGGAATTTAAAATTATTTTTATTACTACACTATTATCGCAAATATACATTCCCATTTCGTTTCTTCCCGAGCTACGAAAAATGGTAGATCAAGGTTTTTATACAAAAAAAAATAAACATGTGAACCAGAACATCGAAATGCAGTTCCACTTAACAAAAAAGTTGTAAATTTAACATCTAAATTGATAGATCTTAAATTAAAAGCTTTGCAAATTAGGACAAAACATTCAGTGAGTCAATATCTTATTACAGATTTACCGCATGTTTTGTATATATTGAATCTTTGCCGTAGTTTAGTTAGTTTGATATATAACCCCTTTCCGCATTAATTTTCGTATTCTGTATGTGTATTTCGACAACTAGGTTGCCATCGTCAGCAGATAAATAAACAGTGTCGCACCTTTTAAACACTCAGTGTGTGCGTTTTGGCTTTCAACGGTACAGATCGTGTGCGGAATTTGTTTCGTGCGGGTATTTTGCCGTAATTTCCAGGTGCGTCACGGTTTAATTATTTGCTGATTATGACAACTTAGTTGCCGAAATACATGTACAGAATACGAAAATTAATGTTTAAACGGGTGTTATATATCAACTTTCAGTGACTTAGTTTATAAACCCTAGGCTCCATCAAAATTACCTATATTGAATCTGTTGATAAGAATGTGGGTCATTTAAGAGACATGTCAATCCCAAGGAACAATTTTTAAATTTCGCGGGTGTTTTAAGTTGCCCAAGGAAAAAATAACTACATCTAAAATTATATTTTATTTTATTACAGCATGAATATTAATAATTAAGGTGTATATTTCAAAATCAAAATTAAAACGAAAACCGTACGCATTAAAAACATGTTATTTCCTAATTTCTTGAATGAATTGAAATCATAGCTAACCTTTATTTTTACTACTACCAACTCAAACTTCCGCGAAATTTAAAAATTGTTCCTTGGGATTGGTAGATTGTTTCGAAATACAGGGTATAAAATAAATTGACAAGAGAGGAAAATATTAATTAAGGATCGAATTCACGTGTCTAAAACACACGAATGAATTTCCTTCATTAAATTTTGTTTTGAAAAATAATTTTGAACCATAACCTTCATAATAGGTGTCATGTAAAGGTAAAATCATTTTAAAAAATCTTAGTTTCTAAACGCATCCGCACACAGGAGAATGCAGATAATAAAGTTTATTTGGTAAATTCTGCATGGGTGTAGTGTAATATAAAATATACGGGTTGGCATCACATAGATATACAGATATGGATACAGATATATATATATATATATATATATATATATATATATATATAGATAGAGAGAGAGAGAGAGAGAGAAAGAGAGAGAGAGTTGCATATGGTAACGGTAGCGAGATGTGATTAAATATATTATATGAAATATAATAATAATAATTATCGGAAATATGAAGTGTCTATGCTTTATAAACATATAGTTATAGCTGCAAATTAAATAATAAATAACATATCTAAGAGATGTATGGTGCAGGCATAAAAAAAGAAGATTAAGTATTAATAATAAGACGAGAAGTTTAGCGTTAACTAGTGTTCCCACTAAATTGACGTTCACCTAAATTATTGAAACAAATTAATAAATTAAAAATGAATTTCAAACCACCGATGTTCAAGAACAATACGGGGCCCAGTGCGATTGACTGAAATTCAAATAAAACTTGCAAGTATATGTAAATGCATACGGATTACCAGTGGAAAGAGTGTAACAAATTTGTAACTTACACACAATAGGCCAAGATGGAGTCGAGGTATTAATACATTTGACATTAAAAAGTCGGAAAAGGATCAAATAGACATGCTTTATGATATGTTTGACAAATACTATATTCCTAAAATAAATATATTTGAAAGACGCAAGTTTTTCACTCGTAATATAAAACCAGGTGAGAATTTTGATAAATAATAATGTTACAGAGTTAAGATCACTATCTGCAGCATGTGAATTTGAAAAAAGATTCACCAATTAAAGGTAGAATTGTAAGTGGCGTAGATCACAACAAATTAAGAGAAAGATTACTAAGTGTATCAAACTTAACCTTAACAAAATGTGTTGAAATATGTAAATAAATAAGACTTGGTATCATCACACAAACTAAAGAAATGGCAATGCACAAATAAATAAGATAAGTAAGGTACACAGGGAAAAAAGATATAAATAGAAAGCAAAACTTATTTTATAGGAACACTAAAAGAAACCTGCAGGAAAATTGAAGATGTAGTGAAGAAATACTAGAGATTCAAGAAAAACCTAAAAAATTTTTAAGATGTAAATTAGATACAGGTGCACAATGTACAATTATATCTAAGCATTTATTTGACAAAATTGAAAATACTAGAACTAATAAATCTAATATTAAATTGTTAAATTATAATGGCACAAGTATAAATAATAAAGGGGATAATAATTTATCAACAATATTAGGTTCAAATGACTGTAAGAAAAGAATAGGAAATATTTTTACTAATAAAATAATAGAATATAATGATATTTTTGAAGGCATAGGTAACTTGAAAACAAAAGACCAAATTATCATTAAAGAAAATTCAGTGCATGTAGTATATAATGCATGAAAAGTACCATTATCAATAAAAAAAGAAATAGAAGCTAAATTAAATTATTTAGGGAAACTAGAAATAATTGAAAAAATAAATGAGCCTACAGACTGTGTCCACTAGCTTATTATTGTAAAGAAAACCTAATAATAAAATTTGAATTTGCCTTGATCCAAAAGAACTAAAAGTAATAAAATGCAAATTTTATCAAATACCAACAGTTGAAAATATAGTAACTGAATTAACAGAGGCTACTGTTTTTAGTATATTCGATGTGAATCAGGGTCTTTTTTACCAAATTTCACTAGACACGTCTAGTAAAAAGCTGTGTGTTTGCAACACTATTTGGGAGGTACATGTTTTCCAGGCTTTCTTTCGAAGTGTCCTCGGCTCCAGAAGTTTTTCACAAATAATTTAAGCAAATAGTTGAAGGAACACTAGAATAAACTTCATATATTGATGATTTGCCAGTATTTGGAAAAGATCTAATTCATAATAATAATTTAAGAAAAAGTGTATCTTCGGCGTAAATTAAATTAAATTCTTGGGTTGAAATGACGAAAATATAAAAGAATTATTACAATTAGTTCAATTAGGTTGACCAGAAAAAGAGTTTAATGTAGGAATGAAAAAATATTTTAAATACAGAAATGAACATGTTATTATTAGGAATGTATTATTTAATAGTAATGAAATTACTGTTCTGAGTACTATAAGAAATATGTTAAAAATAGTTCATTTCAACCACATTAAGAGCAAGAGAAGGTCTGTATTGGCCAAATATTAACAAGGATATAGAAAATTATATAAGCAACTGTGATGTTGCCTAAATTTTAGAAATTCCAATACTGATGAAAGTGTAAGTACAGACATTTTTCAATTTAATGGGAAAAATTACATTAATAGATTACTTTTCAAAATTGATAGAAATCACTCCTTTAAACAAATTAGATTCATTTCATACAATATAAGTATTAAAATCAGGCATGGCGTCCCAAAAATGTTAAGATCAGATCAAGGAATAAATTATAGTTCTGAATGTTTTAAATAATTTACAGACTTGTGGAAAATAAAATATGTCACATCAAGTCCGACTCATGCACAGCCAAATGGCATGGTAGAACAAAGGATACAAACATTTAAAAACATAATGAGAAAAGCAGAATGTGATAATAAAGATTCGTACTTATGCTGCTGGAATATAGATGTACACCTACAGATAACATACCTTGACCTAGATTATTATTTAATAAAGATGTCAACAGCTTAATACCAAAATTTATAATACATAGCAAGGCAAATAAGAAAATATGATGTAAAAGATAAATTAAGCAAGGGACAAGTAATACAGGAAAAGTATTATGATCAAAGAACTAAAGAGAGGAAAAGCTTTGGTGTGAATAATAATATCAAAATACAGAAACCAGACAAAACTAAACACCAGGCAGATTTATAGAAGATGTGAAGAAGCCTAGGACATAAGTGAAATTGGAGAATGGAACTATTTTGGAAAGAAACAAAAATACATAATAGATGATTCAAATATAATTAAGAGACATGTCTTAAATATAAGAAATGCGATCAATAAAGATCCAAATCTAATACTAAAAGGATAGATTTTAAAACCATGAAAGTTCAGTGACTATATTATGTAGATTTGCATCATTATATTAACTGCCTTTTATAAATAATGTTTAATATTATGAAAATATTCGTTTACTCTTAAGAAGGGAGATGTAATGTAATATAAGGTATTGAGGTTGGCACCACACAGATAGATATATAGTCGAATATGTGGTATTGACGATGTGTAGTCAGATGTTATGATTAAATATATTATACCAAATATAAATTGTATGATTTATAAACAAAGTTAAAGCTATAAATTAAATAATAAATAACATATTTAAGAGATATGAAAATCGGTTATAGTCATGTTTCATGGGAGAAATTTGTCAAATGTTTGGGTTCCCAAGGTGTTTATTCCATCAGTAATATAATGTAGAACCTGTTGTCGGTATGGGCACGTTTCTACACAGTTTAAATTAAGAAAGAGATGTCCAGCATTTGCCAAAGAACATGTTCTAACTGAAGTGATGTGTGGCAATCTTCTACTTGCATTTTTCGCCGGCAAAAGCATCTCTATGGAAGAAGGAACAAAATGGAAGGACATAATCTGTTCCAATTTATTTATCAAGGACAGATTAGAATATCTATAGCCAAATATAATTATCCTTTTACGCAACAATTGCTTTATGTAAAAGATACTTTAATTATCAGGCCGACAAACAATCTTCAATTATACCATATAATATAAATAAATAAATATTATTTCACAGTCACTGTCCAACTAACACGTTTTCTAAAATTGTACAGCAAAAAGAATTTTTTGTTTACTAGATCTATAAATAATTGTCAAACACAGTCACTAATTAAGAGGAAAAATCTTTGTGAAAATGATATATATGTGAATAAAAATGGTATGGTTGGAGAATATGTGCCCATCAAAGATATTTCATATAACAATGCGAAGGAGGCTTCTATGTCTTCCCCATCCTCTTCGATATCAATATCGGATTCTTCTACTAATATTGGTTTAATTATAAATTTTTTTTAAATGCTTTTCGCTCTATTGAAGATGCGTTATTAAACTTCTCAAAAGTATTCATTCCACCCACTCATCATGATAAACTTTCATTGATAACGACATAGGAAGTACAAGCCATGATTTATTACAAATTTTTGTATGGAACATTAACAGTTTTTCTAAGAATAAAGCACACTTATTTGCATTTCTGAAAAATTCTAATGTGAATTCGAATTTTATAGTTTTAAATAATGTAGAGGTATTAGGAGTGATGGTACTTCAATTTTAATAAAAGACATTATTTTCTTTGGTTTTATACCCGATTGTAATTTACCTGAAAAATGTTACTCTCTTATAGTCAAGATAAGTAAAGTTACTGTTGTGGCTGGATATATGCCTCCGGATATATCTTTTACGTTACGCAATTTGATGGACATGTACGGTAATGATTTACTTTACATTTGTTTTAGTGGGAGATTTTAATGCACCCTTCTGGAGGTAGGGCACTAATATCTAATCAAACGAGTAAAGTTCTCTTATCAGGTATCTGAAGACCTGAATTTAATTAATTTAAATAATGGTGCCTCTACTTTTCTTCCCCCTCCAAACTCTGGTTCTAGTGTTATTGACATCTGTTCAGATAATCTAACTTCCATAAGCTATTCTTACCATATGCACATGATGATATACTGGGAAACATTTATTTCCCTGTGAGAGCTAATATCTTTTCTGCGAATTCTACGCAAGCTTCCAATGCATTTTACTCAAAGAAATATAACTAACTAACTATGCTAACTGAAATATTTTTGCAAAGTCTATATGCGAAAGTATCACTACAAAATGCCCGTCCTCATACCAATAATTTATTTCTTACATGAGTAGTGCAGCAGATGAATCTATTCCTATAAACAGCTACCATAGACATAAATACGATCCCTGGTGGTATTCAGAATTCTCAAGAGTAGTTAAATTGAGAAAACAACTAATTAAACAATATACAGCTTGTGGCTCTGTGGAGTCTTTCATAATTGCCAATATATATTGCTCTTTCCAAAAAAATATTAAATAAAAAGAAACGCTTACGTTTTAGAGCGTTTTGCAGTTCACTTAACCGGAATACAATTATGAAGGAAGTTTGAAAATCAATCAGGCTCTATTCTAGGGCTTCTCCAAAACTTTTCTTACAAAACAATTCAACTGTTCTTGTCTCTCTTGCTCCATGTTACGTTCTTAACCTGAAAGTAATAATTTCAGTAACATAAGTATGCATTGGCTATCACAACCATATACGCTTTCTGAATTACAAATCACTATTGCCCAAGCAAAAGAGATAGCTCCTGATGCCGATGGTATATCTAAAATTATGATTAAACATTTTCCCTTAGAGGCACAAATTTATTTGTTACTTTGTTTAATATTTTATGTGAACAATTGATGCTATCGGATTGGAAGTGTATTTTAATTTGCCCCATTCCGAAACCTGTCAAATATCTCTTTGATTATAAAAATTTTTGTTTCATTGCTCTGCTTTTATTCATTAGGAAGCTATTTGAAAGATTAATTTTGTATCGGATTGTTTGGTGGTGCGAACGACATTATGTATTGAACTCTGGACAGTTTGGTTTTAGGAAGTGTAAATCTACCATTGACAGTTTATGTATCTTAACGTCTGACATTTTGTCAGCCTTTTCTAAACAAGAGTGTCTTTTTACTGTATTCTTGGACGTCTCTGCTGCTTACGATAATTTTATCATACACGTTTTAATAGACAAGTTAAAACAAATTTCTTACCAGATTCTTTAGTTTTTTGGATCTCTTAATTTATCACAGAAAACGTTTTGTCAATGAAAGCATCTGCTGATTGAAGAGTATCCTACAAAGGTCTTTTACAAGGTAGTATCCTTAGCCCAATTTTATATATTTATATGGCCGGACTTGAAAAATTTGTCTTGCCGTATGTGAAATGCTTGCAATATGCTGATTATATTTTTATTTATGCTGCAGATAATTTAGTTTCATATAAAGTTCAAACTGGTGTAAATAAAATTAATGAATGGTTGTTAGATAGGGGATTGGAGCTGTCGACAACTAAAACTAAATGTATTTGTTTTTCTAGGAAGAGGCAGAGGTATGTTCTCCCGCCAGTTCTCTTAAAAAATGATAACATTCCAGCTGTTTAATCATTTTGTTACCTAGGTGTGGCTAGACTCTAAAGGGGCCCATAGACGATCAACTTGGTTGTCAACCTTGTTGTCAACTTGCCATGTTGAATGGGATGTTGAACGTCTGTAGGCTAGTTGGTGGTTGATATTTCATGTTGAAATACGGTTGAAGTAAAATCAAAAACTTTGGATATTTGGTGGGCGGTGCCTGATGTTGGCAACCCTGTTGTAACGTCTGTGGGGAAGCTGACAACAAAGTTGTCAACATCAGTTGTGAATTTGGACTTGTGCAGTTAAGTTGTAGAAGTTTGTGATTGTTTTTGATTACTTTCGTTACCGTTAAGTTGGTTATTATTTGTTTTATTATTGTTTGTGCAATAATTACTGATTATAGGATATGGCCAGTATACCAAATATTCAAATTTGGGTGGAATTTTTTGATACATTAAGAGAACTGCCCGAGCTGTGGAAAGTCAAGTCGGACGTTTTTAAAGATCGCAACAAAAAGAAGAATGCGTGGCCAAAACTTCTAGATGTATACAGACAAATTGAGCCAAATGCGAATATTGACAGCCTTAAGAAAAGACTCACAAATATAAGAACATGTTACAGAAGGGAACTGAAAAAAGTTGAAGAAAGCCAAAAGTCTGGAGCTGGAGCCGAAGATGAGTACGTGCCAAGTTTATGGTATTTTGAAGCATTAGATTTTCTACGTGACCAGGAGGTTCAAATTCGTGGAGTATCAACAATAGATCTTGAGCAGGATGAAGTTGAACCAGCAGAAGTAAGTATTATATTATTTCTTTGTAGCCGTTTTAAAATGCTTTCATTTAACTTGCCCTATATGTTTGCAGAAATTTTATTTTGTTAACAATATTTTATTGAAAAGCACAAGTTACATAAATTTGTTTCTAAATATCAACTTGTAATTATTCTAGCAAGCTGGTGAAAATGTGCCGGGTACTCTTACTTCGCGATCCTGCTCACAGAAGAGAAAGAAAACAGTAGGACAACATATGGCAGAAAGAAATGACCTATTAAAAGAAGCACTGGGACACCTTACCAAGAACGAAACAAACAAGGATGACGCAAGTGTTTTCGCTGAAAGTTGGGCCACTTCATACAGAAAACTATCCCCAAGTCAGCAAATTTACGCCAAGAAAGCCATAGAAGAAATACTAGTCTTGGGACAGCTCGACTTGCTTACCCTTCAGTCCGTCAACAGCCCTTCCTGCAATAGTTCTACGGCCTCTTCTTCTGCTTCCTCAACACCACTCTCATTGCATCATTCTCCCCTTCAGCTGTCAAGATCCGCTACACCTTTTTTACAACACTCTTTTTCCTCCCCGCCATATGAAAATGCCATGGGTAATCCTGCACACGTGGAAGGAGGTATTTACACCAGTGTGCAACAATTACTGTCAGACAATAGGTTTTCCTAAATGAGTTTGATAGGGTATTTTTTTATTTGATGAATTTAAGAATGACTTATTTTCAATTTTTTATTTTTATTTTTTTTACTAGAATAACACTAATTATTTGTATTAAAAATATAACTGTATAATTAAATATATACATTATAATGTAACTCAGTTACTTTTAATTCTTTTAATACAATTGCATTACAGGAAAAGTTATGCGTTATTATTTATACAGGTACCGATTTTGCCAAGGTACTGCTCCGACTCCATTAAAATAAGTAGTAAATTTTCGCCTTGTCTCTTTTGCATTGGAAGTAGGATTTCTTGAGAGAGTTGGTTCAAGTGCACATAATTGCTGGTGGTCAGTTCTCCAGGGTGCTAACTGGATTTCACAAGTATTTGTATTTTCAACATCTATACTTCCTCGCAAATAAATGGATGAATTATTTCTTCTCAAAAAATTATGTACATAACAGGTGGTTAGAGTAATTATGGCTGCCTTTTCGGGACTCAAATTTATAACATTCAAGAGAACACGAAATCTTGAGGCAAGTATGCCAAAAGCATTCTCAACAATTCTCCTTGCTCTGGATAGTCTGTAGTTGAATATTACCTCATCATTTGAAAGGTTATCGCCAGCATAGGGTTTCATGATATTTTTTTCCAAAGGGAACGCATCATCGCCAACAAATACGAATGGCATTTGTTCTGGAAAATCATTATGAAGGCGGCTGAATTCAGGAATTTTGAGCTTGTTGCTCTTAAAGTTGTCATAAAATGTGCTGTTAGATAGTACTCCACCATCTGATACACGACCATTAGCACCGGCTTCAGCCACTAAGAACTCATACTTCGCATCAACTAAAGCAAGCAAAACTATGCTAAAGTTCTTTTTATAATTAAAATAGTAAGATCCGGTATTACCAGGCTTTTTAATTACCACGTGCTTTCCGTCGATGGCACCAATGCAGTTTGGAAAATCCCATCTCCTTCCAAACTCTTCCGAAATTGTCAACCATTCTTTTTCTGTTTTTGGTATCTTAAATAAATATACACAATATACCTATATATATATATATATATATATATATATATATAAAACTAATTGATAAACATACTGACTTGCACAACCAACTCTGAATTGTATTAGGAACCCACCTGAATATACTCCTTTAAAACTTTGTTTATAACACTGCAAGTCTCAATGATAATATTCCCAAGACTTTGTGGCGATATAGCGGTGAGAAATTTTAAATCCTCGAAGCTCTGTCCACTAGCTAAAAACCGCAGAGTTGCGGACAGCCGTTCATTCACAGTAATAGCAATTCTCATGTTTGTGTCTTTCCTTTCAATAAAGGGTCGCACTTTATCCAACAAATCATCGTAGGTTTTACTGTCCATTCTTAAAAAGTTTTTTAAATCGTCAGGTGCAGTGACGCGTAGTTCACTCATTAAATTAGAATGAGAAAACTGGCCACGGTTTTGATACCACTCCTTTGACCAAACTTTTCTCTTTTTAGCAGGACGCACCTCATCTTCACATAACTCGTTTAAAACTAAAAACACCACCCAATCTTCACCCATTTTTCACTAAATAAGTTATACTATGCAACCCCGCAAAATAATAAGAAGCAGCAACAGATCACCCAGTAAATAAAAAGCCGATGACACATCCTCGAAAGTGATGTTTACAACTTGGTTGCCAACATTTTGTTTCGTCTGTGGCAACAGCTAATGACAAGGTTGGCAACAAGGTTGACAACCAAGTTGATCGTCTATGGGCCCCATAAATTAAATTGGAAGGTTCATGATTCACATTTAGTCAACTCATGTAACAAAGCTGCTAATACAGTGAGTAACAATGAGTGACCTGATCCTACACTTCTTTCCATACATATCACCTCAATATTTACGTCATATTAAAAGTGAAATTAGGCAGTGTCTCACGCAATTCTAATAATTATAATAAAAATATGCTAGCTACTATGTAAACAACAAATACTACTATACAAATTACTTTAAACTGTAATATTAATAAAAATACATTTGGTATGTATTAAAGTATATGCATATAAATATATATATATATATATATATATATATATATATATATATATATATATATATATATATATATTAAAGAAATACTTTGATAGAGTTGGCCAATACTTGAAAATCCATATTAACAATAAAACACAAAAATTGTGAGATTTTCACTTAAATATATTAAAAATTTTATTTAATTGTTGAAGAAATACATATAAATCTATAATAATTGTTGAAAATGTGAACCACCACAATCTAAACAGGCGTCGACCCTCCTTTTCATATTATTAAATACATTGACCAACTGATCAGCAGTTATGTTATTTACTTGTAACCTAATTGCATCTTTCAATTCCTCAATTGTATGTAAAGGGTTACGATATATGGTATTTTTTAAATGACCAAAGAGGAAGTAGTCTAACGGCGTTAAATCTGGTGATCTTGGAGGCCATGTCCTTAAACCAATAACTCGGTCAGGAAGATACTGTTCCAGGTATTCTCTTCTTCTTGACATAGCAACCCATACACCTATTTTTATAGGTTGCAGCTGTGTTTCTTGAAAGGCATGTGGATTTTCACCTAACCATACTCTAAAATTTTGGGAATTCACGTAGCCGCTTAAGTGAAACCATGCTTCATCAGAAAAAAAGGTTTTATGCAAATCATCATCGTTTCTCAAGTTTATGTTAAACCAATTACAATATTCAACACGTTCTCAAAAATCAAGTGGCAATATTTCCTGTACCACTGAAATCTTATAAGGGTGATAATGCAGTTTTCGTTTAACCACATTTCGTGCTGTTCCATATGATAAACCTATAACAAGAAAGGATGATACAAAAATTACCCAAATAAATGAGAACCTAATTTGCAGTACTGAATGAGTGTACATACCTGCTTGTTGAGAAAGTTGTCATAATGGCTTTGATAGACTGTGTTCCAGACAAGTACGTACATCTACAACCTCTTCTGTAATAACGGAGGTACGGCCAGATGATTTGCCATGACAAATGCTTCCTATTGAAATAAAGCGATTCACTACTCGGGAGATGTGCCGAATAAGTATGTCCTGATCTATTTGCTGATTAGGGAATTGATTTACAAATTCCTCCACACACGTATTAGTGTCTTTCCACACTCCGTTTGCTCTACGTCCGCCATTCCGAAAGTATGCTACCAAAATGAATTTGTCCTGTTCCAGTGAAAACGGCATTTTCGCTGCGTATATGTGAACTGAAAACTTTAAAAAGACTGATGAAGGCTAACATATAAGTATAAATAATGGATATTAATCACAAAACAAGTTCTGTACACTGCACGTCAATGAAAGGTTAATGACATAAACATAGAGTAGGAAAACTCACTCGAAATTACTAAACTACTAACTTCAGATAGAAAAAAGGAAGTAAGTACTGATATGGGGCGTGCGAAAAGTAATAAAAGATCAGGTCAATCGTTGTTGCTCACTTTGTATTATTAAATTTTTATGTGGTAAGAAATAGGGATCTGATCCCAAAACTTTATTAATATTATATCGCTCATTAATTAGATCTAAGCTAGAGTACGCATCCAGTATATATGCTTTTTGTGAAAAAACAGATTATCGTCTTGAAAAAATTTAATATCAATGCTTAAAGATAATTTTGGGAACCATATGTTGTACTGCTCCGAATGCGTTTCAGGTAGAAGCTGTTGAATCGCCATCACTTAGATTCAGTTTTTTAACAAAGAAAGTATATTGATCAATTATTCGGGGAATATGTATCACAAAAATAGAGTTCTTACAATGCTTATTTTACTGATGGATCAATCCATCAAGATCATACATCTATCTCTTTAGGTATAATTATAGTTGCTCTTTATATTTGTGCTTTGTATATTACGTCATCCGAAAGTAAGTATAATGTGATATATTCGGACTGTAAAAACGCCATTGTTGCCATTGTGAATGGTTTAAACAACAGACTTAATAATATCGTATGGCGTACTAGAGAGTGCTTATGGGAGGCTCAAAGTAATGTAAATTTTGTTCTTAGGAAATAAGACGTCGATAGAAAGTAAGGATGACAAATTAAATACTATATATTATTGACAGATGCGATAATATACCCTATACCGAACTTGTAACTGCAAATAACAAATATAAAAACTGCCTGCATAGATTACCTAAGTGTAAACTTACAAAGATGATGAAATAAATATGATAAACTAACTGTTGGAACAATAACAAGGGTAAAATACAAAGAATATAACAATATCAGAAACGTAGCAGACAAATTGCATAAATCAAAAGTCAACACTTTTATTTATGACACATGTGTGCATAATACACATGCTCTGCATATATCTGTTTCTATTTTTTTACTATTTCTTGACAAGACGTAGCGCGTAGCTCTGTTAGAAAAGCGTTTGCACCCTTAAACATGTGACTACTAAAGAATTAGACAAATGTCAATATATGCTCGTATTTTGCAGTTATTAACAAATCGGCAAACTTTCATGGTTCCACAATATTCGTTTTCATGGCAAGGGGGATACTTAAAATTTGTTACTTCTTTTCGAAGATGGCGTTAGTTCTTCATTATTTAAAAAATACTTAATAGAAAAAGAGATTTGCAAATCAGGTGTAAAAGTGGTGGCAATTGTGATCAATATTCCAGTAACAGCACAATGTACAGAAACCAAAGAAAATATTTTAAACAGAATGAAGAATTTAGATTTTTGAGACTTCGAATAGGTGATAATGACTCATTTTTTAAAGTGCATACAAAGTAACAAGTTAGGTCATGATGTTTTATTTATAATAATTAAAAGCAAACTGCCAGTTGGGAACATATTAAGTTTTATATATTAGCTGTTGAGGATGATGATACAAAGATGTGTAATAAACTAACTGATATGCATATTTATAAAGAGAAAATGAAAGTCAATTTGACAGCTCAATTCCAGCAGAATTGTATCAGCTGTGTCATAAGAGGAATTGTTATTCATAGTAAGTGTTTATCTGTTTTATATTTAGATGACGTATATATTTAAATTTTTTTTCACTGGATTGAAAGCACTTCCAGAAGATACAATAGGTACTGCAAATTTTTTACTCTTTATGAATAAATCATTTGATAGTGTCAGTGCAACCATCAAAATCTAATGATTTCAAAGATTTTGTTTGGAAAGGATCTACACATGAAATATTCTGGAATAATACACTTAAAATACCAGACAGTTCATTTTATAGAAAAAGATGAGACTGGATTTATCATGCCGTCAGTACGCAATTGAAAGAAAACAGTTAAAAGCTTCTAATATGTATGGAAGAATTACAATCAATAGGATTTGAATAAATTCCAACAACAAGTTGCATCCAAGATCCTTTAGAAAATTAGAAGGCATGGTTGTAGAGGTACAAATCCTATTCACTTCACATTAGTAACATAATAATTAATAAGTTTATGCCCCCTAATTCAATGGAGGCAAATTGTGAAGATAATTTATGTGATAAACTTCTTGCTAATTTAAAAGAGCTTCTGTATCTGCATTATAAAGACAAAAACAAAATTAAAAAAAAATAGACCGGGTTCCAGAACTACAACAAGAGTTCAAAGAAGTTTGAATAAATGGAAAACATACATATATAGCTGGATCTATATCCAAAAAATTAGGAATTTTGCCACCGATGCCTGATATGCAAAGAACATTTAATAACAGTTTTACCTGATCATATTATTATTGAATAAATATCATACAATAGATGCCCTACAAGCAGACTCACTAAATTATTTTCTGAGACATATGACTAAAATAATGCCTGATTATTGTCACTGAATAGCATAACAAAGATATCTAAAACGTAAAGTCAAAGAAAATGAAATCTAAAGAAACTTGTATAAATAGATATTTTTTTAATCCCAAGAGATTCTATTTTTTATTTGTACAAATATTTGTTTTGCTTCTATATTATTTTATTACCTAATTGATCAAGATGCCTTGTATTTTATTATCAATTTTGTGTGAAATCCATTCTAAGAATTTATTTTGCTCATTACAGATACATATTGAAAATATTTTTCTAATAACAACAACAATATGAAAACTGTTATTATTTACATCTACAAAAGAATTTGCTAAATATTCTAACATCGAAGTCGCAAAAGTTTTCGTACACTTTAATTTTAAAGTAAAGTAAAAGTAAACACATTACTGGTAATATGCGTGAGATAACAACAGAGAAAAAACCCTTAGCCCAAATAACTAAGTAAATTTGTTGAAAAAGCCTGTTCTGCAGTGCAGATTGAAAAAAATATATTCAAAATATTTAATAAATTGTACTGAGAAATAGGTGTCCAAAGATTCTTAAACGAGCGCGTTCAGAAAATTGTTACAAGTGCAATAAGTTAATATTAATATTCATAAATAAATGCACTGAGGATAGCCCTACATATGGAATTTGATACTGGAAATAAGTATATTAAGAAAACATAAAGAGAATTTCAAGAACTAATTACAGCGGAAGAGTATCAAGTAGAAGATCTTTCATTAAGTGTCGTTAATAATTACCTATTGCAGTACTCTTTAGTTGTATCCGGCTCGTCTTCAAATTCTCTTTATTTTCTTAATGTACTTTATATCCAGTATCAAATTCGATCTGTACGGCTATACTCTGTCCATTTATCCATCAATTTTATTTAACTCGTTGCACTTGTAACAGTGCTCTGATCGCGTTTTTTTCTTTGTGTAGTGTTGTTAATTCGCGCATATTGCCAAACATGTGTCTACTTTCACAACTCATCTTTGTAAAAGCATCAAATGTTTACTATATATCACCTATATTAACTTACATAACTAACTTAATAATGACAACTGAACTATGCTCACGACAATTCAAGCAAGCTAAAATTGTTCCTGTTTTTAGAAAGGGTAGCAAAAAGCAAATTGGTAATTATTGCCCTATAGCACTTATATCCAACCTTGTTAAGGTTTTTGAAAGCATAATCTTCACAAGGCTATACAAATATATAATAGAATTTAAATTAATAAGTTGCAGACAATTTGGATTCCTGAAAGTAAAAAGCACTGAAGATGCAATATCACTGCTTAGCAATTTTATATATGGAAACTTATCTCAGAGTAAACCAACACTTGTCACCTTTTTAGACTACTCAAGAGCCTTCGACACAGTTCAGCATGAATTACTGCTGTCCAAGTTGTATAATGGAGGTGTCAGGGGTGTTTGCCTCAATTTAATCAAAAGTTATCTACATGAAAGAGAGCAAGTTACTAAAGTAAATGGAATTAAAAGTAGAACAGTCATTACAACAGTTGGCGTTCCTCAAGGCTCTGTCCTGAGGCCGCTTCTCTCATATTTTATATAGATGATTTACTTCAATTACAGGAGGGACTTGTGACTCAGGTTGTGAATAACAAGCTACAAATGATATATCCTTGGCTCTACGCAAACTGTTTAATACTTAATATCTCCAAATGTAATTTCATAACATTTGGAAATTATACTGATTCAGTACCTGCAGACATTAAGCTACATATCAATGGTCAGCAGATTGAGCGGCTGGTGTCTTACAGATACTTGGGTATTACGTATGATGCCAATATAAAACGGAATATTCACATTCAAGGTATTACCTCCTCCTTTGAAGAAGATGAAAATGAATGACGGTTAATTCAATGTTAATGTGAGGAGTTAATAATTAGTAGTTGTGTACAATGAGCATCAAAAGTCCAGGACGTGTGCTAAGCTGAAAGAAAGATTATTAGTGGAATAAAACGACAGGATTGCCTTTAAAATTTTATTCACAAGTTAAATTAATTCTTAAAGCTTGAATGTGTTGAATAGAGATAGTTAACAACGAGAGCAACAAATAAAATATGATAAACGTAATAGCAAAGCTGTAATAAAAGATAAGTCTAACGATATTTAGCTGTTTAATAAATTATACAAAGAGTTAGATTAAAATGTGCATCGGGCGATGCGTGTACTCGCGTGCCTGTGCATATGTATATATCCTGGATCAGGAAGCTGTGTATTTTCCGCGAACGCGAACTTAAACACATGGACACAACAAACGCTTGAAAACAACTTCACGATCACGTCAAAGGAATGCGTGTGTACTTTGTCATGGTCTGAGAAGAAGTCTCTGTGTTTTACACGCGGCTGCTCTTAAGACACCCCGTATGCTAAAGGGTTAGGATACTGGTCATGTTTGAACCACCCAATAGCAAACGAGAATATTGGCGCGCTATATTCGACTTCCTAGAAAACGGCGGGTAGACGTTGCTTTATTACAGTTGGACAGTACGTGACGAATACAAAAGATTCCTGCATTTGTATATATCACAAAAAAGTCAAGATAAATAATAATTTATGACTTGAAACTCGAACTATTTTTAAATTTAAATAACTTAATTTAAAAAACATAATATAGAGAATTATTATTTGTATGCGAAGTGTAACAATTCCCGCACGCGTTGGTGAGCTTATTTGTGATATGTTGTTGATGTTAGTATTTCAAATGAGGAATCGTTAATCAAATGCATCATTGATTTACTTTAAAGGCAAAGAAAATGCTCCCAGGATCGACTTGTGCTATACTGTACTCACGTCACTATACGAGTGATTGCGATAAAACCTGGAAAATCGCAGTGTGAGCAAGGGCACGCCCTTAAACATCTAGAATCCAGTTGATCACGTTTGATTGAATTTGAAATTGCTAGAACATAGCAATGTAAGAAAAAGAAAGCGAAAACTGGTCTGCTTGTTTAAGTCGCACAGGTGTTAGGCGCGAAGAAAAATACAAAGTAATATTTTGGGTATCGCTACGAAAAGGGAAAGATCGACCCTAATCTAACATTACATCACTAGCTAACTTAGAACTAAGTAAATTACTATTTGTGATATTCGCGTGTGTAGGAGTACGCGTTCGCACACTAATGACTCTGTGGCGAGTTCGATGCAGACGTCGATGTTGACCGTCGTTGGTCTTCCGACAATGGATGGCGGCGTTTGACCGATCATCTCCGGCACTGGCTGACGGTCGGTCTCGCTTGAAGACGGGCCTTGTCCGGTTTACCTGATTCGTTGTCCGGTCTTGTGTTGTACCGTGGCTTTTTCGACTAGAGTGTCGTTTCTTCGTATTTTTCTGAAGTACCTGGGTTGGCCTACTTAATCTAGGTGAATTAGGTCGCTGAAAAATACTAACAGACTCGATTGCACTTGAAGAAGGGATGGGGTTAACATTAGAATTAGATTTGGTGCTTGGGTAGATATTAGATGTAACGAAATTAACTGAGTGTCGATTATTCTTACCAAAATCTAAACAACGTTTTCCTATATTTAATACTGTTGCTGTTGTTGTGATTCGAAGAACGGCATACCAAGAATGAGAGTCTCACGCAAATCTGGTGCAATAAAAACAGGAATTTCGATTACCTCGTTTTGAATTTGTATGTTTACAATCCCAGTTCCGGTGATTTTCAAGTACGAAAATTTGTTGCCTAATGATGCCGTATTAAACTTTTTCGATTTTATGCGTTGAACAATGGACGGGACGGCAAAGTTATGTGACGCCGCGGTATTCAAAAGAGCGTCGACAGAGCGTCCTGTGACGTTTACGCATATACGGGGTGTGCTTGATGATGAATTATGTTGTAAATAATTCAACGATGGCTGCTGTTTCGCTCTGCGAATTGGGCAATTGCGATGCCAGTGATTATCCGAGCAGTAGCTACAGGGTGGTAATCCTTTCGTTATCGGCTCCTTCGCTTTATTACCTAAAAGTAAATTAGATGAGGCTGATACTTTACTTGCGTAGATTTCCGTAGGATCTCCATGAATATAATTGTCGATCTGTATGCAGGCTTCTCTTAGCGCTTTCGTTGATTGTAGAGGTTTTGGTCCTAACATCACTTTGTATTCGGATCTTAATTGCCTCTTGATTAACATTGTAATTTTTGTATCATCCCAGTCCGGGTATAAACGATTACATAACCGTTTTTTCTTCAAAAGAAAAGGAACTGTGCGTTCATTTTCTTGCTGAAAACAACCATACAAAATTTCATGCAGTTTATCCTGACGTTGGACAACTTTGTAACGTTCGAGAAAGAATTCGCTGAAACAATCGAAAGAATGAATTTGATTATCAAGTTGCTCAAACCATATCGCTGCTTCTCCATCAAGGTATGATGCAATTTCATCGATTGTCCTGGCAGGAGTTAGCGTATGTGCTTTCAGATGCGTTTCCAGCTGTAAGAGAAAAACTTCCGGGTCCTGGAAAATATCTCCACTGAAAATATCTGGTTTCGGAGGCGATACAGGGGCTGTAACTGATTTGCAAAATTGCTGTAAAACATTGATAAGAGATTGTATATCAGATGAAGTATACGTGGGCGCCAAATCATTTAATTTGGAATTAGAAGGGTTGCTCTGCTGTCCTTTCACTTTTGACTTCATTATGTTGCTGCGGGTAGGTTCGTTGATCACACTTGATCTAAAAATAGCTTCACGTTATTGGGCGACACTTTATTACCTCCTCCTTTGAAGAAAATGAAAATGAGTGAATGTAACTTCAAGTACAGTCTTTGGTACCTGATTTCGGTGTTTATTGCAGCCTTGACCATTTGTACGTGACTAACACAAAAGGACTCTGCATCTGAATATATAAACGAGGACCGGACAAATAATGACAGTATAATAATTTAGGAATTCAAGATCGAATTGTATTTTAAATTAAATAAATTAATCTTAAAAACGATATAAGAAATTATTATATATAGAGAGTGTAACAAAGGCATACTGAGTAAAACTAAATATTTGGTGGGTGTCTTTTACAAGCTCAAAAGAACATTAAACAAAAACAATTGTTGCAGCTGTACTAGGGGTTATTCCATAGTGTGGCCACTTATGGTATATTTGGCTGGGGTGGTCTATATAACTCGGCTCCAGTTCCTCTAAATAGGCTTCAAACTCGCATACTTAACATAATTCAAGTCAATCAGATCAGGCCACTAAATATCAAACAAACTTTTGTTTTAAAATCAATATTACATCACTACCAAAAGTTAAAAATTTCCTATATCAATACAGCCAGATCCACAAGAAACAAAAATTTACCACTACCAAGTCATCACTTATCAATTGGATAGAGAAGCAATCCGTATTACCGTGGAAATACTTTAACCAGCTTCCGAGTGAACTCAAGACTTTAAATACAAATGTAAATGTGTTAAAAAATAAAATAAAATTATTTATGAAAAACCTTAACATAGAATAAAACATTTATAATAAATCATTTCGGTCTCGCAAAATTGTGCAAAAATCAATAAAATCTGTCAATGTATATAGTGTGTGGCGCAGTGTAATTAGGATGAATTGTATTAATTAAATAATATTCTATTGTAAGATCCAACCTATACATAGGTGCTTGAACCCCCTGCAGGTCCTTTGTAAGGAAAAGTTGGAAATAAATATTATTATTATATATTATGTATTATTCACCAATACGTGACACTATGACGAGGGTTTGCCGAATTCATTCTAAACATATGCTTGCAATAGAGAAGTGTCATAAAAATGAAGTGTTCGAAAACTTTTGTGACACTCGATTTTAGAATATTTAGCAAATTCTTTTATAGTTGTAAATAAGAACAGCTTTTATATTGTTATTAGAGCTTTTTAAAGTTATTAAATGAAAACAAATATGCTTTATCATAGTCGGATGTGCATATTGAATGATATTCATCATTTACGGGGTGTACGGCTGACTGTACATCATTAAACCTTAAAAATGCATTCGTCAGTCATGGTAGCATATTCATCGGGTTTTAATGAATTTTAAGATTCAATTTTATCAACTGTCCTCCAATGGGCATTTTCACAAATTAGTTTATGTTACTCTTAGTTTTCCTCCTTCCTTCCTCGGGTGTTTTTTTAAGAGCTTGAGAACTTAAAATGACAATACAAGACAGAAATATTGTTGGAATGAAACTTCTTTTTATTATAATCTGGTAGATAATTTCATGGCATTTATTTTTTTAATATGAGTTCCGGTATATGTACGCCGCGACTACGAGTGTTACACTTCGCATATATTACTTTCTAAAATGTTTTAAAATTATTATTTTAATGCCGCGCTTTAATTTTCAAAACCCGTGTATACAACCTTCCGCGTTGCTAACACACATTCCAACATGGTGATTTGTCTGCTTCGCGCCAAACCCTAATTCCTGGAAATTACTACCTAAGCGAGTGATATTCTAGCTAATGTACGTTTTTTTGGTGCCTTAATACTTAACATTATGATTGCTTTACCATTAATTTTTACCCGATTTAATTAAAACCACGTCTCACAAACTATATCATACGTTAGTATAATTTACCACAAGTCTCTCACTAAAGTCCCATTTGATTATGTTATATTACTGTTGAGATAATTTGATTTATTTTATCCAAAATTATTTCTCTTCTGTGGATCCTATTAAATAAGAGAGTAAATTACATTATATTTAGTAGAATATAACATTAAACTGATCCGCTCTACAGCAACGATCACTTTAGTAAACTACCTTTCAGGAAGAGGTAAGTCTCACCTGAGGCTTACCTGATCTCGTTTACCTACGTTATACTGACAGCAAAACACCTACTGTGAGGTATCATTTTAATCGTCTTTCTTTCACGAATCTTCTGATTGAGTTTATTTTAATCAATACCGCGATCCCTTTCGCGTATCGTTAATTATAATCATTCTCTGCAGACCGTATTCTGTGATTGGTGCATTTCTATTTCCTTTCCCACTATTTTTTTTACCATCTTACCGTACCCCTCCGGGTAGTATAAAAAACCAGCGACGCGCTAAGCGTGTCCTCTCTCTGCATCTTGCCATCTCGTCGCCTTCATCAACAACTTGTAAGTTCTTGCTTCGCTACGCCATCTTAACCCTTGTACGCCCGTACAGTTTTGATGAGCATTAACCTCGTGTTGCCGCGACCCATCTTCCGGTAATACAGGACAGCCACGCTTACAAGATAAGTATCCCTTCGCTCTGTAATTGATTTTTCACTTCTTAATCTTTTACGCGATATTCGTCAACACAGACAAATAAACTCCATGCACGTGGTCTCTGCGAGTACATTAGCGCGTCTTTTCATGTAATTATTAAAGCTAGTAAATTTCTCGTTTTAATTTATAACTGTTACATAAATTTTATTGAGATTAAGATAAATCTGCATTTATTTGTTGCGTGTTGATTTAATAAAGTACTTTAAGGGCATTTTTGCTGTTTTATTTTATGTTGTGCTAACCTTTTATTACAGCTGCGCCTTTATTCACGTAAGTACTATATCATTAGTTGTTTGTTCTTTTGATTCATCTGCATTTATTGCGTCGCCCGAGCTAGCCAAGCGTTCAACACAACGCAGCGATCGTAATACGAGTTACATGGTCTATTCAATCAGTCCAATTTTTGAATACTTTATCCAATAAATCTGGCCGTATGACATCAACGGTGGCTTGAATATTGGCTTCCAATGCTTCAAGAGTTGCTGGTTTGGCGGCATAAACCATAACACCATTAACATAGCCCCTTAAAAAGTAATCCAGAGACGTTAAATCGCACAAACGAGGGGGCCAGCGAACAGGACCACTTCTGGAAATAAAGTTGTCTTCAAATTGATTTTGCAATAAATCGATTGTTAAGCGCGCTGTATGGCAAGTTGCGCCGCCTTGTTAGAACCAAATGTCGTCGATGTTTAATTGATTAATTTTTGGAAACAAAAATTCAGTCAGCATGGCTCGATAGCGCTTGCCATTCACCGTAACGGCAGCTCCTTCCTTCCTCATTTCGAAAGAAATAAGGACTGATGATGCCGCCAGCGTGTAAACCGCACCAGTCAATTTTAATGGATGGAATGGTGATTCGTTAACGGCTTGAGGATTGTCTTCGCTCCAAATACGGCAATTTTGCTTATTGACGTAGCCATTTAACTAGACATGAGCTTCATCACTAAACATAATTCTTTGATAAAAATGCTCATCTTCGGCTAGTTTCAAATGAGCCCAATTAGAGTTGAGAATGACGACGAATCGACATTTCGGCGTCCTCTTCAATACTTCGCGCTACAGCAGCAATATTCTCTTCGGTACGTACATTTCTTTCTTGTTGATGGTTTTGAACCGAGAAGATTAAAATTAGTGCGAAAACAATCAATAACTTCACGAATTGCTTGCTCACTACCAGTAAAATGGACGAAGTGCTCTATGAACTTCGCGAACAGATTTATTTTTTACAAAGTAAATTTCCACAATTTGGAAGCGTTGTTCTGGCGTTAAGCGATTCATGATAACTTGCCAAACCTTATTGAACAGAAATGTCAGCACAGTTTGACATTATTAGCTGTCAAACCATAGTTATCGATATCGATAGTTCTCATGCAGCCATTACGATTTGAATTTATTCTATTCAAGTCTCTTGTCATATAAGTACGTTTTTAAAATAATTCAATAGTAAATTGCGTTTTTCAAGTTAATAATAGTGTTCTAGTTAAATTTGATTTCTTTTTTGTTCGTTCGTTGTTATATTGTTAGTGTTTTCTTTTAAAAACTGTTATAGTAGAGCCTAGCTCTGGCCCGTCAGTTGCGGCGGCTGGCGCATCGAATTTCATTCGGCTGGCAGTTTTGAAATTGCCTTTGGACTTTTTAAAACATTGTGTCCCTGTTGAATCTGGTGACATGGATGAAATAGATACTTCTTCTGAATCTAGCAGGATGACGGTGGTAAGCAGTGCTGCCACCGAAATGGAAATCGGGTTTACCGAGGCGAAGAGCCGTAAAAGGCAGCGGAGGGCGTCCTCTGAGGAAGTAGTAAATCCCTCAGGGGCGTATAAAAATGATGGTGTTCCTATGGATTTCCAAGAAAAGAAGGTAAGTGTTCCGCCTGTTACTGTCCGTAACAAAGACAACTGGTGCCAAATAAGCAATAAGTGGAGGGATTCAAACATAAATTTTGTAAAAACATGAAATGTCAGAGATGGCATACGTTGTGAGCCATCATCCGAAGCGGACTACCGCAGGATGATTACTTTTTTAAATGAAGAGAAACTTGAATATTATACATACCAGTTAGCTCAAGAGAGACTTTTAAAAATTGTAATTAGAGGCATTCCTTCTGCTTTACCAGTAGAAGAAATATTCAATGATTTACGGGATGTCCAAGGATTTATCGTAATTAAAGTTACAAGAATGAAAAAAACCCACGAGCAGAATCCGATGCCAATGGTTTTAGTCCATCTTGTAAAGAATGATATGAGCCGCAAGGTTTTCGATATTACGGTAGTCTTGCGGTTGAAAGTAACAATTGAATCGCCTTTGAAGAGGGTGCAGATAATTCAATGCTTTCGCTGTCAGCGTTTTGGGCACAGTCAAAGGCTGTGCTTAATGGCACCTCGCTGCGGTAAGTGTGCTCAAGATCACCAGTCATTTGAATGTAAAAAACCGCGTGATTCGCCGCCAAAGTGTTGCAACTACGGCGGCGATCACATCGCCAGTTATGGTTTATGCTCCAAGAATTCTTTGGCGGTGGCGAGAGCAGCTCTCGTCGATGGTGAGGTGCCGGCAGTGGTGATTCCGGTGGTAGCACGAGCTACGAAGCAACCAGCTGCAACGGCGGCGACTCCAATCTTGATGGTAAAGAAGAAATTGAATAATCCGCCTCCGGTGGAGGTGTTGTCGTTGTCTTCTTCTTCAAAAAAGAAAGTAGTTTTCAACGGTGGTGAAGAAACTGTGCCTGCGTTTGCTGCCATTATTAACAGATCTAATGTCGATGTAGGTAAGCAGGTGTTTCTTCAGCTGCCGAAGAGCAGGTCGTCTGGTGTGCCGGCGCCCGTTTCCTAGCCTGCTCGTGCGGCGGCGCCATGTTCTGTTGGTAGTTCTCCAAAATCAAATGTGGGTATTAATAATAATAACTATTTCAATATTAATAGGTTCGAGCCTGTCGAGCGTCCGCAGTACTGAGGAGGCCATCCCCATTATTGTAAGTTTTACGACTGAGATCTGCCAGTTGTTCGATGTCACCGCTCGCAATGGGTAATTCTGGGCAACGCGTGTCGGCATTGAGGATGATAGCCTGGAATTCTAATTGCGTGGCGCCGAAAATGTTGGGTTTGATTGAGCTGGTTCGCCGGCTTGTCATTGATGTTATTTTAATAAATGAAACATATCTGCGTGCAAGCGTCACGATTTAGTCTTTATAGGAACGACCGCTCCTTCAGCAGAGGAGGAGGCACCTGTATTTTCACAAAGTCTGGCATAGCACATCACCAGTGTGCCGTGCCTATTCTGACAGGTATGGAGGCGACGGGTGTCGTGGTAGAGACGCGTCGGGGTTCCGGATCTTTTCGATTTACAAGAGACCTTCGGCGACGTTAACTGCTGATGATATGGACTCACTCCTGATTGGGAGCGTGCAGACATTGTTGGCTGGTGATTTCAATTCCAAACATCCTGTTTGGAATTCTAGAACGACGAATAGAAGTGGCAGGATGCCCTATCAGAATATTGTGAGCAGAAATGTTGCGGTTGACGGTCCAGCTGAGCCCACAATTTATAGTGGCGTCGGCAGGCCGGATGTGATAGACGTGATGGTCGCAAAAGACCTCCGTTTTGATCATTCGGTTGCCTTGTCTGAGCTGGACTCCAATCAGGACCCGATATTGATAGAGATCGATGTCTTTGATGAATGAAATATACTTTTTCTTTGTTTATAGATAATTCAAATTCAATTATTAAGAATTTAGTAGAGGATATGAAGGGACGTCGCCAATAACAGTGGCGGTTCCGGAATAGATATTTTCCTGCCAATACTATTCGAACTAGAACTTTAGAATCCTCCATTTACGAAGGGTCGGAAGTTACATACATACATTAATTAGTAGGTTGAACTAGCACACCTCACGGTTCCTTCAAACATTTTGATTTTCATTAATTCTCACTTTTATTACTATACATCAGCTAATTAGATAAATATGTAAATAGAAAGACCGTAAAATGATCTTGGAATAATAAAATACCCAGAATTCTGGCTTAAAGGACAATTTCACGTGGCAGCCCCCCCTCTCGCGACATACGTCCTACATCAAAACAGTAGCCGCGTCGAACCGCCTCAATTCTCATCTGTCACGCTCGCACCAACAATCGAAGAAAAAGTAGCTGAATTACTTAGTGAGATGCAGTGTTGCCAGTGGTAGTATACGAAAATGTATTCTGACCAACATCAAAATGTTCTTAATCACCGAAGATTGATATATAAATAAACAGTGTCGCACCTTTTAAACACTCAGTGTGTGCGTTTTGGCTTTCAACGGTACAGATCGTGTGCGGAATTTGTTTCGTGCGGGTATTTTGCCGTAATTTCCAGGTGCGACACTGTTTAATTATCTGCCGATGATGACAACTTAGTTGTCGAAATACGTGTACAGAATACGAAAATTAATGCGGAAAGGGGTTATATATCAACCTTCGGTGATTAAGTTAATCAAGCACAGGCTCCATCAAAATGCACTAATATTATGTATACTGTACTAAAAGTCATTAGACCCAAAATAAACATATTAACCTACATTCCCTTATTTACTTTACTGTGTCATTAACTGTTTTACCGTTTTAAATAGAAACAACTTCAATGGAATATAATATACTATAGTCAACGTAATACATGCATATACTAGGAATACGATATAAATATTTTATTTCAGCTCTGGAAAATATAGTCTATCGCAATTATTTACTTATATTGAATTTTAGTGTTCATTAACGATGATGTGTCCACTCAAAACAAAGTTTCTCTCCTAATAATCCTTTAGACATTAAAATTGTGTTAGATGTTTCAGGTAGTAAGTTTAATTGGGAAAATATGCGTTCAGCGGTAGCGCTACTGTGGGCCAGTGTCGCAATATTAAACACAAATTCATTTGCTACATTTTTATTATTAAACAGTCCAAACCAGAATGTTGAAAAGTCTAATTTTAGCAATTGATTTTTGTCATCGTCAGGCAAATCGCAAATGGATCTGCATTCGGAGGCCATTTCCTCATAATTATTACTTATGAGAGATGCCCGAATGGTATTGGAATGGAAAGGGGAATTAAAGTCATTGGTTTTTGAGTGATAATTGATGGATCTAACACCGGGACATTTTTGAATTAATCTATGTGACGAAATCTAGTTTTAATATGTATCAATAGTTCAGTATAATACGCTAAAAAATTTTTTTAAATAAATTTAACGAATGTGGAGTCAAATTTTGTTTCGCCATAATTAGGGCAACTTGTTGTCCCAGACATAAATATTACGGAGTTAGGAAAGTATTCGTTTTCACTTAAAGGATTAATATCTCGAAGATCTCTGTTCTGTATATAATTATGTTTCATGAAATTTTTAAATATCATTTTATATGAAGTAGTCAGTGAGCCATATAAACAGTGTAATTGGGGCTTTTCAGATTGAAATTCTAAGTTGATCTTTTTTATAATAGGTAATATGTATTATTGGACAATGTAGATATATCATCTATCAGATTGAATATTTCTAATATATTATTAGACGTCTGTAGTCCTCTATCTCTCTTCCACTGTACCAGAAATAAAATGTAATTTTAAAGCATCCCACTACTGCAGAATTCGCGAAACAACAGCCTAAAATGATAAATCATATGTATTTAATCAGATTGCATTAACGATATACCACCCTTACTTCTCAAGTAACCATCTCGTCTGGCTTAATTTATATAATTTATGTGGTTTTAGGTCCAAGGATCCTCGAAATTGTTGATAAATTAATAATCATTTAGAACTTCGTGATATGCAGTTATAAATATCTCTCACAAGCTCTTCCAACTGCATAGGGTGGGTAACTTTTTTGCTGCACGAGAGGCACATGGATGTAACGAATGACAAGTGCAGCCACAAGAACAAAGATTTTGGAATTTATTTGTCTTAATTTAACCAGTGCATCCTTAATATCACCCAGCCATCATGACAGATGCTTTATTAGCGTGCAAAGCCTATAACGTTATTGAAGGATAAATCTAGTCTCCTTCAATTATTTATCTGCTATCACAGAAATCATCTGTATAGTATTGGTCCTAGCACAATTTATATTTTGCACAATTTTTGAATCTGGAAAATATGATTTTAACAATTTCGTCATGTGATCCATTATCAACACAGGTGAATTTTGGTCCACAATAAGGCCCATTTTGTTAATTTGTATTCCGTCTCTTTAACTCCAACAGAAAGTTTTCCTTCTCTCGACATCTTTTCAACAAGTTTAATTATGTCGTTACTATTCTCTAATTTCTGTTTCGTTTCTTTTTATGTTTGTCATTATCCTGATGTCGTTCCAAGTGAGCCTTGCTATCCTGAAGGCTTGTCTTACATAAAATACATATTTTCCTCTTCTAGTAAATATTTCAACCAGTTAAATTTTAACAACCATTCATTTTTATTCTATAATAGCACGTAACTTTCTTCACGCTTTCTACTTTTCTAAAACAAAATAATTTACCTTTCGTACGACAACTATATAAGTACAATATTCATTTATCCCTTTATCTCAGGTCTGGCCTAGTCCTATGTTGCTCTCACCAGGATCTGCTATATTTAAGTTAGAATCATTGTCATCATGTAACGGGGAGTTGATTTCATTCGATGTGTTTGCTATTACATTACTCGATGTGCTCGCTATTGCAGTATCATTTTTATCACGTTTTCTCAGCCGGCTTTTCACAATATACCTATAAATGATATTAGACAGTATTCTTTCATAATATAATTATATTGTATAATAAACAAACTTATCCATGTTGAATCGAAGAAACCATTAAAAATGCACTTAACGAAAGTTCACCAAAGTGCATCGAAAATGATGACTGAAATATTTACAAATAAAAATTGTTACTGATACATTCTCGGGGAATTACACATTCCAAATTATTCTTAATTCTTGAGGTAGTTCGGTATCTGTAGTAATATTCTATCGGTTTGTTTTAAGATGATTTACAATGATTATTGACTGACTGCTCGATAACAGATGGCGCTCTATCGTGTAGTGAAGGGAAACGAATAAAACCGGAAAATGTACTAAAAATTGTAAAAATGTATTTTTGTATGAACAACTATAAAATGTACTAAAAAAGTATAATTGTACCTGATGCTGGCAACCCCGGTGAGATGATTCATACGGCCTCGGTGAGTAGATATAAAGAGAAGCTGGCAAACCATATCGATTACTACAACCTGTATATAAAGGCGAATGACTTTGAATTGCAAAATGAACTTCTATATAAAAAAATACATGTGATTTTTCAGTAGAACGCTGGTAGTTGTACCAGTACGGTGTGCAATCTCAAGTGTCCTGTAGTGAGTGGTACCATAAAAGTCCCTAAACCAGGCTAGTTCGAGGTATTTAGAGTTACCGACCCTGACTGTGGAGTTTGTTTACTTTTGCAATCATTTTTCCCTTTTATTTTTTTCCAATTTCTTCTCATTTATATTCACTATTTGTAATTTGCACTTATCAATACATTACCAGCGGTGTATATCGAATATTATAGTAGGCATAGATCAACAATTCACACAACGTTTTTACGCCAGCGAGTGTTATGATAGTTTTCACAGGTATAATGGCATGCCGTACACTAGCTCGGGAGAAATTTATATAATAATTGCTGATTTTCGTAGTGGGTTGCAAGATCAAGATGGAGATTGGACATGCTCTCTCCAATCCTGCATAAATCAATTTATAACTAGGTATCCCGAGGAAAAAATTATTAATTGCAAATTGGTCAAGTATAAAAAAGGCTCGTAGAATGACTTATGGAAACAGACAGCGTATTAAAACGCAAACGAGATAGTGCAACTACTGTTTCAACAGATATTTATTTTGGTAGTTATACATAATAGACTCGAAGCTACTCCAAATAAGTCGTCAAGAAAATTATCTATCTGCACAGACAGAAGAAAATACAAGATATACAGTTATATAATAACATTTTTGTAGGGGCGTCCCATGGTAGTACTCGTACATCACGTAAGAAACAACTTGAGTTTAAACCATATAAAATATCAGTACACCAACAATTAATTGCACAGTCATGATTCTGGTGTTCGGAAAGAATACTGCAACCGATTTAGCAATATACCTGTCAACGACGAGTTATTAGATAAGAGTTTATTCCCAGTTGAGGCTAGGTCCCACTTATCTGGATATGTCAGTAGTTAAAATTATCGCATCCGGTAAAGGTTGGAGTTTGGGTTCCTATGTCACACAGACCCATCGTAGGGCCAGTATTCTTTTATGACGCAATTAACGCAATAAGATATTGAAAACATATAGTAGAACCTTTCATTGACAACCCAGATAAAGAAAAGATGCGTGCTTTATTATTTCTCATATTTTTACTCTTAACACTATTCTGTAATAATTTCCAAAACCATATTTTAAGACTACGATGTAGCACAATACTGTTATTATCGACATATCATCACAATTTTCTGTATATTATGTTGATGTGAGTACACGTTTACATAAAAGGAAATTTTAAACTAATCATGTACTCCGATGTTTTGAATTTCTTCTGATAGGTGATAATTTATAATAGTTACCGATTAATTTACAGAAAATGTAATTTATCATATCGATTTATTTATTACGTTATACCTTGCTTTGTTCTATTAAAGTACACAAACAATAAAATAATAAATAACGAAGTTTTCTCATTTGCCATTACTTCCTCACGTTAAGTATTTAGCATCTTTTTCATCATACTCTGCAAAAATAATATTTAATTGGGTAAATATTTCAAAAGTCGAATACTGTAAAAAAAAAGAAGAACCTAAAAAAATTGGCACAAAATGATACTAGAACGCTAATCTGAATAACAGTGACGGTTAAGAAGGATTTAAAGACAAACCTAAAAACAAATCCAAAATATGTATGTGAGATCGCTAAGAACTTTAGACGGAAGATGTATGTAGACGTAGCTAGAAAGAGAAGATCAAAAAGAATCCATACAAGGACATTATTAATGTAGGCGAATGTTGAGTTTTCAGTTACTCTAATTAGCAAAACCAAAAAGAATATTGGGATCATCGTCGGATTGGTAACCGGACATTGTTCGTTGAGCAAGCATTTATATAACATGGGTCTAGTCAGTAGATCTTACTATAGAAAATGTGAACTATAGGAGAAAAGTAAGCTGCATGTAAAATCTGCATTTGTTAGGAATTGAAAGACCTCAAGGAAATGTTTCAGCGAGAATTTGTTTGAGTCCGTAAGAGAACTCGATATTTCTGATGAGCAGTATAATGTCCTTTATAGAGAGCATAAAAGGTAAGAGGATTAATCGGGGAGGTACAAAAAACACGATGCTCAAATATCTGTATGGAAGGGCATTATGTGAGATTTTGTCGAGACGAGTATGTAGTATTCGCACGAAAAAGTGCGTATTCGGGACCTAGGTGCATGATGAATGTTGGTATCGTTAACCATCAACCAAAGCACCCGCGAAAAGATATTTAAATGCAGTATTTGCTGATGTCTTAAACGTAAATATCGGGACTTTCTTGCAGATTTATAATTTTGGACAGAATATTATAAATTTGAATCGAAACTACAGTTAAAACAGTGCGCCCTGACTGCAGGAGAATTATTTTGGCATTTAAGACGTAAATGAGAAAATTGGGAAGTGGCTTGATCAAGTTTGTAGCGCTCTCAAAAGAGATTGATTATGTAGGAAAGTTTTTATTTCTCCACAAAGTGTTTAACTTTTTTCAGACCACTATTGTATTGTTGCTGCTATATCATCTGATGCTAATTTTACTTAGGTTATTGTTTTATGATTTAAAAATTTTCAGAGTTGTATGTTTCTAGAGTTATTTTGTTTCGTCCTGTGTTCTTCTTTTCCAGTATGGAAGGGTAGTACACAAGGTTTTCATCAAAATACTAAATCGATCGAAGTTGTATGAAAAATAATGCTACATATCTATCTAACAATTATTTTGAAATCGAAGCATCTTTAACAGATATTAAATTTTATTAATTAGATTAATTGTTGTAAGTAATTATGTAATTTTACGATGTGAAACCAAAAAATTCTAATTTTAATTTTTAAATCGTATAATGCAGGAAGTTCTCTATTATTATAATTACACATACCATATAAAGGTGGGCCCATCTATCTGTTTAAATTTTAACCACCGGCTATTTCGAATCCGGCAATACTTATGTCATTCTATTCTGTCATAAAATTCAGTATATTATCTCCACTGAACGAAATGAATCGATTTGATGAATCGCTCTTCATGGTATTGATGTGAACGATGTTTGGTTTCAACAGGATGGTGCAACTTGCCACACATCTCATGCCACAATCGATTTATTGCGTCAAACGTTTGAGGGCCGTTTAATTAGCCGAAATGGTGATGTCAGTTGCCCGCCAAGGAGCTGCGATTTGATACCGTTGGACTATTTTCTGTGGGGCGCCGTTAAAGACAAGTGTTATGCCGACAAACCAGAGGCAATTGAGTATTTGAAGGCCAACATTCGTGATGCCATTGCCGAGATACGACACTCGAAAATTGGTCCGATCGAATGGGGTACTGTGAGGCCAGCCGCGGCAGCCATATGAATGAAATAAAATTCCATCTCTAACCGGAACAATTGTACTTCACAAAAAAAAAATAATTTGGCAAAATTTCAAACCGTTTTTGTTTTATTGCATTTTTAAATTTAAAGTTTTAAATGGACCACCCGTTTATAAGTTTTGTAGATTAATTGTTGTTATTTCATAATTTTTAAATTGAAAACAAAGTGCTACCGTTTCTATTGCCTAAACTAAATATTTGTTTTCTCTATTTTATGTTTATTGAAAATGATTAGTTGCAAATTAATATATAACTGATTTTGTCAAAACTGTTGAGAATATTTTATTTGATAAACTATTTCCTTTATTTACACGAAAAATAGAAAATAGAAATAATTTGTGTACATGTAAAAAAAACGTAACTGTCACTATTCACTGTCTGTCACTTCTCACCTACGCTATCTAGTTAAATAAAATTAACATATTACTTTAATACTTTCCCTTGTTGATTTGATTCAACTGATGCAGAAAAAATTTTTTTTAAACTTTTTATATGACTATATAAATAAACTTAAAAATTAACTAAGAACCACCAAAATCTGCATCGCTGTAGATCTCCAGAATACGTTTCTGGATTGGCTTGTAGTTGATACCATAGGTGAGTGTCCCTGCTATGTATCTGAGGATTCTCTTTACTCGTACTGTGTCTTCACTACTTGGATTTTCGAGAGTTCTTGAAACAAATCCAACACTGTAGGCTAGATCTCGACGAGTTCCCAGCATTAGGTACATAAGACAACCTACAGCCTGTCGGTAGAGAAACTCTGAAGTTTTCTCGTTCACTTTCCCTGATTCAGGATACTCTTCAATCTTGAGCATTGGAGTTGATACAGGCTTGCATGACTTAACTCCTGAGTTGACTTTTTCGATTTCCAGACCCAGAAAGAAGTTGGACTGTTTCGTGACTATCTCGAACTCTGCTCTCAATTCGTTTAGGAAATACTCTAGCTTTTGGAGATCTGTTCCTCCAACTAGTCCATCGTCTACATACAGGACTAGAAGAGTTGTTCTTCCATTTCGTATTCTCATGAAGAAGCACGGTTCAGCAGTACTTTGATTGAATCCCAACGACTTTAAAAAGGTTCCAAATCTGTTATACCAACACCTTGGTGCCTGCTTCAGTCCGTAGAGACTTCTTTTTAGTTTACAGACTTGCTCTGTGCCATCGCTATATCCTTCAGGTTGTTTGATGTAGATCATTTCCTGTAGTTTACCGTATAGAAATGCGGTAGATACGTCAAACTGAGCTAGATGAAGCTTCTCACTTGCTGCTATTGCCAACACTGAACGAATTGTTCCCATCTTGGCAACTGGGCTGAACGTAGTACTATAGTCCACTCCGTGACGTTGAGCACACCCCTTGGCTACGAGGCGAGCTTTGTACTTGTCGATTGATCCATCCGCATTCATCTTCAGACGGAATATCCACATGCAAGGTAATACCTTCTTGTCGGGTGGTAACTTTGTAAGTATCCACGTGTCATTCTTAGAGAGAGAGGACATTTCTTGGTCCATGGTTCTTTTCCATTCCTGACAGTCTTCTGTTGCCATGGCTTCTTCATAGGACTGTGGATGTTCGAGTTGACCGTCTAGTTTTACTGTAGCCATTACATAGTCGTCGAAACGTACAGGTTTTTGTAACTTTGACCGATCTCGCAACCTTGACTCTTGCATTGGACTTTCTTCACAGCTTTCGAATGTATTCTCCTGGATCTCATCTTCTTCGATGGATGACTGATTGGGTAACTCTGTCATTTCTGTCGTCTCTTTTGAATCGAGGTTAAATATAGGAAACTCGACCTTCTTCTTGCACTGGTAGAGCTTTTCATGGAACTGCACATCTCGTGAGGTCATTATCTTGCTGTTCTCTTTTAGGTAAATGCGATACCTTTTGTCGCTATCATATCCCACTAGGTAACCTTTTACAGCTTTCTGGTCGAGTTTTTTCCTCTTCTGACAGGGCACATGAACGAAACACTCTGATCCTACTATGCGAAGATGCTTGATCCTGGGCTTGCTGTTCATCCAGATCTCATAAGGACTCTTTCCTTTGAGTGATGATTTTCCCGTTCTATTCAGGATATAGACTGCTGTGCTGACCAGCTCTGGCCAGAGAGCTTGAGGAAAATTAGCTTCTGTATTGGCGTACTTGAAAGTTCTCGCCATCTCTACTATTGTGTGGTTATCACGTTCTATCAACCTATTTTGTTGAGGGGTATATGGTGCCGTCAGCCTCTGGATGATACCATTTTCTTGCAGTATTTTTCGAACCTCGACGTTATCGAATTCTCCTCCACCATCACTGAGCATCTCTTTGATGAGATGACCTTGATTTTTGGCGTGTGCAATTACAGCGACTAGGGCTTCTTTCACTTGTGACTTCTCTCTGAGGAAGCATACTAAACGGAACTTAGAAAACTTGTCTTTGAACTCAACGTAATACTTCTTTTTGCCAAAAGACTCTGTAAATGGGCCAACAACGTCTGCAGTTATCAGCTCTCCTGGACTTGTGGCTTTCGTACCTTTGCCAAAAGGTAGACGATGCGACTTTCCATAAATGCATGGTTCGCATAGGTCCCTTTCTAGATTGACTGTGATGCCAAGCTTCTCTGCTACTATTTCTTTGCCGTGTCTCTTGTCTTGGTGACCCCAGCGTTCATGATATAGTTGTAGCATCGCGCTTTGATCCATTACAACATTGACTGACTCTGTTGCTGGTCGAACTGGAATTACTGATGCTTTGTAAAGAGTTCCGAATGACTTGCGGGTACCTGCTAGTATTCCCACACCATTTAACGTCAACAAACACTCTGTGACTCCAGACTCAAACTTGCTGTCTGGACGTTGATCATGAATGGTCAAAAGAGATATCAGATTCTTACAGATGTCTGGTACATACCACACATTCTTCAGAGTTAGACTCACTTGGTTGCTTCCTACTATTGAATTAAACATGATGTCCCCTTTACCAAAGGACACTAACTTCTCTTTACCGGCTGCGCTAATCAGAATAGGCTCTTTGAACCTTGTGAATCTTGTGTAGTAGTCGAGATATTTGGAACAGTGCTTAGTTGCACCATTGTCTATCCACCAGGTTGCGCTACCTTCTTGAGCTTCGGAACTAATGTCGCATGCAAGAATTGGTAGTACTAATGCTATCTTGTTTTCTTCTCTCTTGGAATTTTCTTTCTTGGGATCTTCCTTTGCCTTTGGTCTGCCGGCTGCTATCCACTTTCTGCAGTCACGAACCCAGTGTCCTGGAATGCCACAATAGTTACATTTTCCATCTCGTTTCTTGGGGTTGAACTTTTTGGCTGCAGGGTTGACTTTGGATTTACCTGCACCATTGGTCTTCATCACTAAGGCTTCTTGAGTTTGCTGATCAGATAATGAGCTCTGGACTTTGTTACTTCTCTCGAACAAGTACAGCTGCATCGTTAGCTCTTCAAAGGTTTTATCAATGTCTTTGGTAATCAGCATCCAACTTGCTCTAAAGCTCTCGTACTTAGAGGGCAGTATGAATAAAGCCTTACATATCAGTAGTAGGTCAGGCAACTTTTGAAGTTCCTTTGCTGCAAGCCCCAGGTTGAGTTCATTCCACACATTCTTCAACTTTGTGAAATGAGTGGAAATGCTTTCTCCCTCCATCCAGCTGAAGGCAAAGAATTCGTTGCAAAGCTTGAAAAGTTGGTCTTTTGCTGTGGCTTCAAACTCTAGGTGAAGCGCTTCCCATGCTTCTTGGGCTGTTTGCTTGTCCATAATTTTGGCATACACATCCTCTGAGACTGATGCGGATATCATGGACTTGGCATAACTGTTTGCCTTGCGATACAGATCGCATTGTGCTTTGTGTGTTTTCTTGGCTTCTGTGTCAGCATCCAACCTCAGTTCTTTTGGCTTTATGAGCTTTTTTTCTATTACGTTCAGCGCACCTTCATGATAATCAAGCAGATCCCTTATCTTTCTTTTCCACAGAGGCCAGTCTTTTTCACTAGTCAGTGGATTAATATGCTTAGCCAAATCCATCTTTGATATGAATAACTCTGTTTGGCCCTTGGTTTTGTAACCTACTAACTTCACTTTTGACTAACTTGAACTTTAGTACACACAAATGTGCCTTTAAAACTATTTTTTTTAACACTTGTACACGGCTGGGCCCATAACCTGTTGAGAATATTTTATTTGATAAACTATTTCCTTTATTTACACGAAAAATAGAAAATAGAAATAATTTGTGTACATGTAAAAAAAACGTAACTGTCACTATTCACTGTCTGTCACTTCTCACTTACGCTATCTAGTTAAATAAAATTAACATATTACTTTAATAAAAACAACCTATTCCAGAATTGATGACATATGCATATTATATTTAAATGACGAATGTCTTTAGTTAAATGCAAAAATCACATTCCTTGGAACGTAATTGCCTCTTCTTGCGGCTTTTTTAAAAATTTTGATATCAGATGCATATGTTATAATCCAATTTGTCAACTAACATCATTGTTTTAGTTAATTGTGAAGTTTCATTAACACTTGTTAGTTTTCAATTATTTTTCACTTTCTGTACTATTTATTTATTTTAACATATTCAAACAAACACTTACTTCTCAATATAGTATCATTTATGAAATTTTGTTCGCTCTTCATTTACGAGGGCAACTACGTTTGATCAGGATTCTTTTATCGACGTGAGAGACTATTCACAGTTTTGTTTCTTTGGAGAAAGTAGATTTTGTATACAAGTGTTTTTTAAATACTGCCAGTAATAAAAGTTACAAATATTTGAAATGTAAGTTGGGACGTTCTGTAGACAAAATAGATCGATGATGTTCTTTTACTGTGATTAAGTGCAAGTGATACCGAAAATAACGTGTTCCGTTCGTAATGAGGTGCTTTTAAAATTAAAATAATTCCATAATAACAACAAGAATAAGTTTGTAGAAGATTGGATGGCTAAGTGCGTTATTTTTGTGAGTATTTTCTATGGAGTACCTGAAAAATTTAATAACATAAGTACATTGGTTTTATAAAAAACAGATGTTGGAATCAACCAGTCTTCACTGATTCTGGAGAAGTTAAGTTTGTATGGTATTTTGAGCAATTCAGGTTTGGTCAGCAATAGAAGCAATTTATTACATACATATAAACATATTGAACAAGTAGCGCATTTCAGATATTTAGCAACAATTATTGAAGAAAGTGGGAAATTGGAGAGAGAAATAAATTACTGAGAAGATTGGAAGAGCGGGAAATATGTGCAATATGATGAAGGCAACATTTCTAGAAAGGGACGAAATACCGAAAAAGATAAAAACGAAGTTGTGAAAAATGTGATCAGACCAACAATTTTATACAATAGCGTAGCGAATAATGGATGCTAACATAAAGACGAAAATCTTGAATTAACACAATGGAAAAGACATCCCTGAGAGGAATAAAATAAAAGGTAGAAAAGGTTAAGGACTAAGAAGTAATATGTAGTTATCAATGGAGATGGTTTTATATTCTGTTCAAGAGTTTACCTAGTCTATTATTTACAACAGCAGCTCTTTTCTTTCGTATATTTTCGATGGTTTAGATATAAATTTGCCATTAATTGTATCATTAGCAATATGCTACACTATTAACTCAACGTTTTTAAGCACGAGACAGCGTGTGACAGGAGTACTTCTCAACACTACAAGGACAATTTCGGAACAATATGGGTTGTTTCTGGTTGTTGCTGTAGTCAACGAATGCGTTAGAAAAAGAATAATGGCAGAGATTCAAAAAACTGAGTAATAGGTTAATAATTAAATACCATCTCAAATTATAAAAGCGCTTGGCTTCTTTTTTAATTATTGCGATGGACGCAGAAGTGAAACAAACATCGTCTGCTGAAGAAGTTCCGCTGAAATGCTCGACTATTTCTAGAATGTTAAACAAGGAAGCTTTTATTTAGCAAAATTTTAAAACGAAGTTCAAAATATACGTGTATATGTATATGCATCTAGGTTTATTAAAAGGTACTTAATTCATTTAATAGCAAGCACATTGGCAATAGTATGGAGTTCGAAGTTTTGATGCACTTTTCTTAGCGAAAACATTAATTGCGGAATACAAAACGTACATACAACATACTTTCTTGTATTAACTTTGAAGTTTAAAATAGTTAAATTATATTAAATTAAATAAAGTTTATTATCGACCCATACTTTAATTCAATTAAAAAAAAATCAATTCTAAAATGTTTATTTCACGTATTAGGTGCGCAACTAAGTTCTCGCTGTTTTTTTTGATGAAAATGCAACTTTATTGGGAAAAAATGTTTACAAATGAATCATTCAAAATATTGCCCATCGCCAGCGACAACTTTTTCCCATCTTTCTGGCAGAGCTCGAATGCCGTCACGGTAGAAGTGTTCGTCTTTTGAGGCTATCTACGAATCAAGCCATTTTGAGATGTCTTCATATGAGCGTAACTGCTGATTAGCCAGACCATGTGCCATCGAACGGAACAAGTAATAATCGGAGGGCGCAATATCTGGGGAATATGGGGGGGGGTAGAACCTCCCATTTGAGCGTTTCTAAGTAGGTTTTAACGGGTTTAGCAACGTGAGGCCGAGCGTTGTCATGCTATAGAATCACTTTTTCGTGCCTTATTGTGGTCGCTTTTCGCGCAGTGCTCGGCTCAGTCGCATCAATTAAGTTCGATACCGTTCCCCAGTGATGGTTTCGTTCGGTTTCAATAGCTCATAATAAATAACACCGCCCCGGTCCCACCAAATACACAGCAAAACCTTCGCAGCGTGAATATTCGGCCGAACCGACGACGTAGAAGCATGACCGGGCAGTCCCCATGATTTTGTTCTCTTTGGGTTGCTGTAATGAATCCATTTTTCCATCCGTAACGATGCGATGAAGAAAACCCTTCCTTTTTTGCCGCTGGAGCAGTTGTTCACAGGCGAAAAAACGACGCTCAACGTCTCTTGGCTTCAAATCATAAGGAACCCAAGTTCCTTGTTTTTGAATCATTCCCAATGCATGCAATCGCTGGGAAATGACTTGGCTGGTAACTCCTAATGCTGAAGCAAGTTCTTTTTGCGTTTGGCACGGATCCTCATCGAGCAATGCCTCCAATTCAGCGTCTTCGAAGGTTTTGGTCTTCCTTCACGCGAATAGTCGTCAACATCGAAATCACCGTCTTTGAAGCGATGGAACCAACCACGGCACGTTGTTTCACTTAGAGCAGCATCTCCGTAAACTTTTTGGAGTTCTCGATGCGCTTCAGCCGCCGTTTTCTTCGAATGAAAGAAGAAAAGCAACACTTCCCGCAAATGACGATTATTTGGTATCGAGGTAAATGTAAACTGTGATTATGGTTGTCGGTTATCTTTTCAATTTTATAATTTTTGTAATAGTTCTAAAATTATATTGTATAAATCACGTTTTAGTGTTGTGCTATCAGCAGATATATCCTCGGACCTCAATTACTCAATCATTTCACTTTTCATCTAACTTGAATTGGGGACTTTATTTACCTAGTAAATGTTGTGGAGCATTATCTATAACAATATAACAATTACAGTTCTTGCAGATATATTAGATATAAACTTGTTTTCTAATCATTTGCAATAGTTCACAAAATTAATTTTATGTGTATCTGTAAAAAAAAAAATTTAAATATATACTTCATGCAAATATAAAATAGATAAACACTTACCATGAATAACAATTCCTCTCATCACAGCTGATACAATTCTGCTGAAAACTTGAGCTATCAAATTGACTTTCATTTTCTCTTTATAAATATGCATATCAGTTAGTTTATTACACATCCTTGTATCATCATCATCTCCAACATCTAATTCATAAAATCTAATATGTTCCCAGCTGGCGGTTTGCTTTTTATTATTATAAATACATAAATAAAACATTATGACCTAACATGTTACTTTGTATGTAATTTAAGAAATTAGTCATTATCACCTATTTGAAATCTGAAAACTCTAAACTCTTTATTCTCTTTAAAATATTTTCTTTGGTTTTTGTACATTGTGCTGTTGCTGGAATATTGATCACAGTTGCCACCACTTTTACACCTCTTGCTTGCAAATCTCTTATTCTATTAAGTATTTTTTTAAGTAATGAAGAAGTAACACCCTCTTCGAAAAGAAGTAACAATTATTAAGTATCCCCCTTGCCATGAAAACGAATATTGTGGAAGTACGAAAGTTTGCCGGTGTGTCAATAACGCTGCAAAATATGAACATATACAGACATTTGTCCAATTCATCAATAGTCACGAGTTGAAGGGCGCACACACTTTTCTAATAGAGTTACGCGCTACGTTTTGTCAAGAAATCGTGAAAAATAGAAACAGACGTATGCAGAGCATGTGTCACTTATTATTATTATTAAATATTAATTATCTTGGTGTTTGAGTTTAATTATAGACTCTCTTCATGCACCATATACCGGTTGGTACCCTGTGGCGGGAAATTATAACGACTAGGAAAACAGACACAGGGTCTAGACTCTTCTCATGCCGGGGCTCCGGCGACACATTACACATCCCGAAATGAAACCTCGGACAAGAACATACCTACATGAAGGAGAGAATTAACAGGATATACGATTATATTGGAATTTTATTTTTATCAAGATAGGAATAAAGGCATGTATAAACTTTGAAAGAATTAGTTAAAAGTAATGTGGAAATATAATATGGAGGATGCATTTTTAAATCCACTAAATGTTCAATAAGGCCATTAATTTGATGACGTCTAAACGAGCAATTAAAAAGGAGATGATTAATATCACCTACCAAACCACATTCACATTTTGGATCCTCAATAATATTAATTCGGTGTAAATGCTCAGGAGAAAGAAGATGGCCAAACCTTATTCGACACATGGTAGTAATAAAACTACTAGATTTATAGGGCATTGAAGAAAACCATGGGATTCCAGGAATATAATCCTGGATCCTAACATAGTATCTACCGCTGGTGGTAGAAAATAGATTCCAGTCATCCTTCCATTTACTCAAGAAATCCGATTTAAGATAGGGAATAAAATCTTTAAAGCTATTTTCTATTTTATATTCTGGTTTGTTTCTACCTAATTTAGCCAATTCATCAGCTTTTTCGTTATACCGTATACCCACATGGCTGGGAACCCAACATAGACCAATATCCACATTATTATTTTGAGCTTTCCACAGACACTCCCTGATACGCCATACGATATTATTAAGTCTGTTGTTTATACCATTTTCAATGGCTATAATGGCATTTTTACAGTCTGAGAATATCACATTATACTTATTTTTAGATGATATAATATTCAATGCACAAATATAAATAGCAACTAATTCTGCTGTGAAAATGGAAGAAAATCGATTAAGGGAAGCTGAAAAGGTAAAATTTGTTGAAGGGGAGTATATACCTAAAGAGGCAGATGCAGGATGTTGATGGACCGATCCATCGGTAAAATAAATATTGTAATAGCTCCATTTTTGTGATACATATTCGCTAAATAATTGACCAATGCACTTTCCTGGCAGAGATACTTTATTAGTGAAAGAGCATTGAAAAGATGTTGTTTTTGGTTTAAAAAATTGGAAAGAGAAGTCAAATCTATATATATCATGGAGTTTGTTGGAATCCAAGAAATCTCTAAATTGACTAATCTCCGATAAGCAATCTATTACAAAACGAGGACGTCTGGAACAATTGTGTTTCAAGGTTTTTATAGCATTAATAACTGGTATATTCTCATTATAAAATGTTTTCAAGAGGTATTTCTTTGTTAGAAAACTAAATCTAAATAATAGTGGGGGTTCAACGGCTTCTACCTGTAACGCATTTGTAGGAGTAGAACACATAGCTCCTAAAATTATCCTCAAGCATCGGTTTTGAATTATATTAAGACGATGGAAATTAGTTTTCGTACAGGAGGCATATAAACTGGAACCATACTCTAGCTTTGATCTAATTAGTGAGCGATATAATATTAATAATGTCCTAAGGTCAGATCCCCATTTTTTACCACATAAAGATTTAATAATATTAACAGATTTATTACATGAGTTGACTAACTGTGAAACATGAACCTTCCAATTTAGTTTAGAATCCAGCCATAGACCTAGGTAACAAAAGGATTGAACAACTGGGATGTTAACATTGTCTAAGACAACTGGCGGGAGGACGTACCCCCGTCTTTTTCTAGAAAACCAAATAGATTTAGTTTTAGTAGTAGATAATTCCAATCCCCTATCCGACAACCATTTATTAATTTTACTTAGACCAACTTGAACTTTATGTGAAACCGTCTTTACCTGTAGCATAAATAACAATATCGTCAGCATATTGTAAGCATTTAACATGTGGCGAGATAAATTGCTCAAGTCAGGCCATATAAATATTATATAAAATTGGGCTAAGGATACTACCTTGTAAGAGACCTTTGTAGGATACTCTTCAATCAGCAGATGCTTTCATTGACAAAACGTTTTCTGTGATAAATTAAAAGATCCAAAAAACTAAAGAATCTGGTAAGAAATTTGTTTTAACTTGTCTATTAAAACGTGTATGATAAAATTATCGTAAGCAGCAGAGACGTCCAAGAATACAGCAAAAAGACACTCTTGTTTAGAAAAGGCTGACAAAATGTCACACGTTAAGATACATAAACTGTCAATGGTAGATTTACATTTCCTAAAACCAAACTGTCCAGAGTTCAATACATAATGTCGTTCGCACCACCAAACAATACGATACAAAATTAATCTTTCAAATAGCTTCCTAATGAATAAAAGCAGAGCATGAAACGAAAATTTTTATAATCAAAGAGATATTTGACAGGTTTCGGAATGTGGTAAATTAAAATACACTTCCAATCCGATAGCATCGATTGTTCACATAAAATATTAAACAAAGTAACAAATAAATTTGTGCCTCTAAGGGAAAATGTTTAATCATAATTTTAGATATACCATCGGCATCAGGAGCTATCTCTTTTGCTTGGGCAATAGTGATTTGTAATTCAGAAAGCGTATATGGTTGTGATAGCCAATGCATACTTATGTTACTGAAATTATTACTTTCAGGTTAAGAACGTAATATGGAGCAAGAGAGACAAGAACAGTTGAATTGTTTAGTAAGAAAAGTTTTGGAGAAGAAGCCCTAGAATAGAGCCTGACTGATTTCCGAATTTCCTTCATATTTATATTTCGGTCAAGTAAACATTTCTTTTTATTTAATATTTTTTTGGAAAGGGAAATATATCTTTTGGCAACTATGAAAGATTCCATAGAGCCACTAGCTTTATATTTTTTAACTAGCTGTCTTCTCAATTTAACTACCCTGGAACACTCTGAGTCCCACCACGGCCATGGATCGTATTTGCGTCTATGGTAGCTATTTCTAGGAATAGATTTGTCTGCTGCAATACTGAAGTAGAAAACAAATTCTTCGAATGAGGAAGGGCATTTTGTGGTGGTATTTTTGGATATGGACTCTGCAAAGATATCCCAGTTAGCATACTGACAGTTGTATTTTTTTGGATAAAATGCATTGGCAACTTGCGTAGAATTTGGACAAAGGATATTAACTATTACAGGGAAGTGGTTGCTTCCCAGAACATCATGTGTATAAGAATAGTTTATGGAGGCTAGATCATCTGATCAAAAGGCCAAATCAATAACACTAGGGTCAGAGCCTGGAGGGAGAAGAAAAGTCGAGGCATCGTCATTTAAATTAACCAAATTCATGTCTTCAGATAGCTGATAGAGAATTTTACCCCTTTGGTTAGATGTTGAACTACCCCAAGAAGGGTGATGGGCATTAAAGTCTCCCACTAAAATAAATGGAGGTTTTACAGTACATAGAATGTCCATCCAATTGTGTCTTGTAAAAGCCGTATCTGGAGGGATATATCCTGCTACAACCGTAATTTTACTTGTCTCGACTATAAGAAAGTGGCATTTTTCAGGTAAATTACAATCAGATATGAAACCAGAGAAAATAATATCTTTTCTGACTAAAATAGAAGTACCGCCACTCCTACTATCTCAGCAATTGTGTATTGAATTATATCCAGGAGTAATAATAAAGGAACCTTCACATAAGCGTGTTTCATTCAAAATTACAAAATTCGGATACAAATTAGAGTCTTTCAGAAATGCAAATAAGTTCGCTTTATTCTTAGAAAAACTGTTAATGCTCCATACAAGAGTTTTTAATGAATCATAGCTTGTACTTCCTCTGTCGTTGTTATCCATGAAAGTTTATCGTGGTAAGTGGGTGGAATGAATTCTTTTAAGAAGTTAAATAATGCATCTTTGTTAGAGTGGAAAGCATTTTTCAAAGAATTAATTAAACTACTATTAACAGAAAAATCCGATATGGATATTGACGAGGAAGGGGAAGATATAGAAGCCTCCTTTGCATTGTTATATAAAGTATTTTTGTTGGGGACATATTCACTAACCCTACCATTTTTATTCATATATATATATATCACTTAGGGATTTTTCCTTTTAATTGTTGAATGTGTTTGAGAATTATTTATAGGTCTAGTAAAGGAAAAGTTCTTTTTATGTTTTATGTACAATTTTAGAATAGGTGTTCGAGTTGGACAGCGACTGTGAGATAATATTTATTAGTGATGAATTTCTATTCAAATCTGGGAAATTAACTTCGTTAAATGATATAATTGAAGATTGTTTGGTGGCTTGATAGTTAAAATCCCTTTTGCATAAAGAAATTGACTCAAAAAAAGAATAATTATAGTTTGCCATAAACATTCTAATTTGTCCTTGATAAATAAATTCGGGACAGATTCTGTCCTTGTATTTCGTTCCTTCTTCCGTAGTGAGATGGTTTTGACGACAAAAATTACAAATAGGAGATTGCGACACATCACATTCAGTTAGAGCATGTTCTTTAGTACAAGCTGGGCATCTTTTCCTTGACTTGCACTGTGTAGAAACGTGTCCATACCGACAACAATTTCTACACTGTATTACCGACGGAATAAACACTTCTAGAACCCGAACATTATAAAAAAGAGTACAGTAATTTGGCAAATTTCTCCCATGAAACGTGATTATAACGGATGCAGTATTTATTCAATTAATTATATTATCTCCCTTCTCCTGTCTGCGTATGCGTTTGACAGCTAAAATTTCTCTATCATCATTAGTTTTAAGGTTTTTCAAAATAGTTTCCACATCTAGCGAAGGGTCGATTTGTCTCAATATTCCTTTACATGACACCAAATAAGAGGGAATATATGCTTTAAAATTATTTTTCAAAGCAAAATTTGATGAAAGAAATTCATTTGTGTATTTTAAAGAGGTGAATTCGATCCCTAATTTACTTTTGTCTCTCTTTTCAATTTTTTTAATACCCTGTATATTATTATTATGAAACAATTTACCAATTTGCATGTCTCTTAATTGACCTACATTTTTGTCAACAGATTCAATATATACAAAAAAGGCGGTAAATCTGTAATCAGATATTGATTTACTGAATAGTTTGTACTAATTTGTAAAGCTTTTGATTTAAGATCCTCTAACAGCTTGGATGTTAAATTTACAACCTTTTTACTACTACTCTATTTCACAGGTGTTATTTTCTTTTGTGTAAAAACCTTGATTTACCATTTTTTGTAGTTCAAGAAGTGAAATAGGAATGTCTATTTGCGATAATAGCGATAAATCTGACGTGGAATTAATTCGAGATTCCAAACATTGAATTAAAGGAACTGAACTTTCAAAACTTAATTTATCTTGTGAATCTGCTATATCCATTAATTCAGTTTTTTTTGGGGGGGGGGGGGGGGGAGCTAGCTCTCCCCTGTTCATTAGGCATGAATATGAGGAAAAAGGTTTAATGGTATGAAAAACATGAGAGTTATATTAAGAATAGAGATCTATATCAACAAAACTAATATGATAATAGGTAAAAGGTATTACCCTTACCACAGAGTATCAAAAAATTCAAATTCTCGCTTTCGACGATGCATCAATAACACAACCGATCACATCGACCTCTCGAATCGAACCATGTGCCACTTATAATACATACAAAATAGTGTTTTGACCTATAAAGTTTGTTTTTATACGGTTCCCGATATTGTTATATTCCTTGCATTTTAACACTGTTTTTTTTTTTTGTTATTGTTCTAACAGCTAATGTATAATATTTATTTCATCATCCTTACTTTAAATAGGTAAATTTTTATTTTGCATTTTATCTAAAAACGAAACGTAACTGAAACGAAATGTAATTGTGATATACAAATTACTATTACTATAATCTTTCATACCACTTGACTGATGTATGTACTTGTCAACAATCGGTGCATAGATTAGGGAGGGTTGGTTGGGTTGAATCGGTGTCACTACTCACTAAGCGGAGCGTACTCTGTCTGTGGTTAACTTAACAGCATAGCGACTCTACCTCTACATCTACTTACTTAGTCTCCTCTCTCCTTAAGTCTTGCTGTACTGTGCTATGTGGTTGTGTGGTTAACAACTTAACAGCGAGTGAACTTAAATTTAACAGACAAATGAGAGGTTATGAAAAATTACTGTTTTGAAGTGTTTTGTTGTAATGTAGAGGAAAAGCAAGTGTTTATTCATATTAATTTATTTAATAACCAGCTACACAGGAATAGTGCAGTGCCAAAATATGTATTCTTCAACAAATTCTTCCATTGTGCGGATATTTGAAGAAAATTGATGCAGGAAGTGTTTCATGTAACTTATGCGGGAAAAAAAAGCAGCGGAAATACAACTAATGTAGCAACCCACTTAAAAAGCAAACACCGCCATGCATATGTCGAGCTATCCATAAAAAAGGACAAATATTAAGAAAGTCACCACTAATAAAAATACAAAAGAAAACTATCATAATGTACTAGCATTACTAACATTGTCAAAATCAAATACTAGCTTCTCTGACAAGAGTGAGGATGTAGTTATATTTAGTCAGGTAACATTTTTTTGATGTACATACATATATAAAACAGATTTTGAAATAAATTTACAATTATGTATAATAATATACATTTTAGATTAACTACGAACAGGAGGATAACCAGAGTTTAGATATTATTTCTGATTCTGTCTTCCCAAGATCAACGAAGTTAAAACAACAAACTGTTTTGCAATTGCTTGAAAGAAGTGCAAGTCATGATGGTAATATATTTGAATTTTTTACATTTATTACATGACAGAGGTAAAATACCTTTGAATATTATATCTTTTTGGGTTTTTTATAGATATTGAAATATATATTACCAAGCATGTTTATTACTAACTTTTAATTTATTGTTTTTTAGGGACATACAGGAGAATATATTAAAAATTGTTTGAAAATATAACGAATGAATTTTGAACTGATAAATCAAAAATTGTAAATTTCTCAACCGACAATGGTAGCAACATGGCAGCTGCTATCAATTTATTTTTGGGATCAAAGAAGAGGTGTGTTGCACACACCATAAATTTAATCGTAGATGGGGTTTTAAAAAACAATGCAAGTTTTTCAAACTTGGCTGATCAAATAAAATCTATTGTGACCTATTTTAAACACTCAGTTAATGCGTCTTATTGTTGCTCATTCAAGCAGTTAGTACTCGTTGGAATTCTTGCCTAGACATGATGGAAAGATTCCAAAAATTATCTTCAATTATCACAATATTAGTGTCAAGAGCTAAGAATAATGTACCTGATATAGTGGCTACTTCGCAGTTAACTATTTTGTAGCCAGCTGTCAGAGCTAGTTTAGTTATACCTTTAATAAACTTATTAAAACAAGCAATTGAACTAACTTAAATGTCAACTGCTATTGGATTGTCAGTACAAGGTGATTGATTGAAAGGTATTGAAGATAGATTAGTGCCTTTACCAGAAAACTTTTTTTTGGTCAAAGCAACTATCTTGGATCCTCACTTCAAAAAATTACATTTCATGTCAGCATTGGCTGCTGCTAATGCAATATCAGATCTATCAAAAGAAATAATTGCAGAACACAAAAGAGGAAGTCAGTCACCTACACCTACGGTAGATGCTTCTCCACGCGAAGAAAAAGAAACAACTTCATCATTATGGGATAGACATGAACATATGCTCTTGAAAAATTTGTCATATGCCAATGAAGTTTCTGGCAGAAATTTTGATACAATGCCTGCTGAATTAAAGCAGTATTTAGATCAGCCAAATATTTTAAGGTCATCAAATGCACTAAAATTTTGGATCAATAGTAGACATTTTACTCCCTTGCTATCGGGAATAGCTACTAAATATTTGATTTCTTCTGCTACATCTGTAGCATTGGAAAGATTTACTTCTACAATAAACATTTTAGTGCCTAATAATCATAGTGATTAAACAGCTGAACATATAAAACAAGTATTTTTAAAAACACTTACTGAAAAATATTGGTACACATAATTGTTTTATTCAAATTAAAAAATAGATACAAAGACCACTTGCACCAACGCTCTTACATGAAATTTAAATAAAATTACGTTTAAGCCTCATTCTATCTGTCTCTGTTAACTTATTTTTTTTAATTATCTTGATAAATGTTCAGTGATGTGTTAAACTGGATTAAGCTTAAATATGATTTAAGGACGTTGGTGCAAGTGATCCTTAGAACTATAGTCTAACATTTTCATACATTTATAATATAATTTGTTTCATAAATAAAATGGATTATAAAATGTAGAAATCGTTTTTAATTTTATTCTACAAAATATCGATATTTTTCTTCGATATATTAAACTCCGATATTGATATTTTAAAAAATATCAACAGCCTGAAGTCATGCCAAGTGCACGTCTTGATTCTAATTGCCAAGACTTTGTTTATAAGTTGTTGCAATATTTTGAAGCTGAAAAATGTAAGAGACAACCTTTATTGTCCGTTAATTTTTTACAAGAGGTAATACTTTAATTGTTGCTTTAGAAAATAATTTTCGAAAAGCATTATTTTAGAGAGTAGCCGCGGCACTACGTATTTCTATTCGAACTGTGTTTAATGTCAAATAGGAAAGAAGCTGAAACTGCGTTACCAGTAGAAGCTTATAAACCACGTAGCAAGGAAAAAGTCAATATTAGATGAATGGGTGAAAAATGTAAATTCGTAGTATTATATACAACATGTACAAAGAATGTACGTACTTAAAATCTTTCCATAAAGAAATACTTATACTACATTTTTAGGAAAACCGGTCACTTCGAAAAATATCAATGCAATATTAAGGAGCGATATATCATAAACATCAGCATTTCTTTGAATCGCAAATTTGTGAAAGACAATGGTCGCAGAGCTTAACGGAGAAAAATCATATTGCTGCACTACGATATTCCTTTTTAGGCAATTATAGAGTGAATGTTACCTCCTTTTATAAAAGGGATATTGCCTTTCTCGAGACGTGGGTTTGTGTTAGGAGCAATAAAGGAAAATTGTGGCAAGATGCGAACACGAAGAGTGTTAGGAAACATATTGTAATTCTTCGCGCAGGTAATAAACATGGATTTATTGAAAATGCAAGCTTGATATTTCCTTTGGTAATAGCGACAATTGATTATCATGGTGAAATGAACAGTGCAAAGTTTACAAGATGGGTAATTGACCAATTAATTCCAAATCTATATGAACCTTTTTTAGTCATAAAGGATAATGCGGCTTACCACAATGCATTACATGAAAAGCAACCATGTCAAAATTGGAAAAAGCAACAACAGTTGATTGGTTGAATAATAATAATATCGACTATGAACCTATGATGAGAAAATGTGAATTGCTTGAAGTAGCATAGCGGCATAAGAAGCAAAAAATCCATGAAACAGATAAATTGATATAAAAAGCTGGCAACGAAATACTCTGAATTTCACCATATCATTGTGAATTCAATGCAATCGAACTTGACTGGGCACGTACAAAAACGCACTACAATAAACATGTTGGTGAAGAAGCATATGTTGATGAAAATGTTTTAAAAATGTGGCAGCAATCTTTAAATATCTGCACACCTGTTTTTTTGAAGCATACTAATGCATATTAATAGGGAAGTGGTATGAAAGAGAAGCAAATTTTGACCAAGACGAATTTGTTTTTTCTGTAAATATCGGTTTAAAATTTGATACATAGACAGTGAACAAACTATAATTAGACTTAATTTTTACCTAATTTTATTATGTTAAAATTTAAAATGTTATTTACTTTTCATTTAATAAACAAACTACTTCTTCATGTGAGGTATTTAATAATCATTACAATAATATTTCATAAGACAAATTTCTCCATACATTTCTGCTTTTTTCCGATGTGGTTTTTGTACTATCTAAGGTGTTTCACATAAGTATCATTAAGATACGTAATACGCACCTTGCTTGAAAATAAATGATTCATTAATAAACTTCCAATATATAGGTACTTCCTAAATGTTACTAAAAACGTGTGCTTATTTTAGCAATATTGATGACATTTAAAGTAATCTATATTTACAAACTTCTCAGGTTATATTAATTGTAACTCCTAACATTATCGTATCTGAAAGCAATATAAATATAGTATTTAATTTGACATCCTCACTTCCTGCCGACCTTTCATTTCATACGACAGTGATCACGTGATTGGAAAACATTCCTGATTTCAACTTATATGGTCACAAAAAACATTTACATTTGAGCTAATATTGTCAAAACCATGTATGCAATCACCACGTGTAGTGTAAGTTACTTCTGCTTCCAAAATCATTTCATCAAAAGCAAGTACACAATATTTATCTTTACTATTCCAGTTTTGTATTGTTTTTGTAATACATTCCATGACATACTGGTTGACCCCTGGTATATATGGCTTTATAACTAAAAACTTGTTTCGAATTTTCCGACTAGGTCAAGCAAATAGCTTTTCTAATATTATAATTTGTGGCCTTTTGGACTCTTATTATAGAAATTTTAAATATTTTTTCTTTTATTGGAAATCAATGTCCTTAGGTTTGTTCAGTTGCTGTTTAATTTGACTATATACAAAATCAAACATCATTTTATTTAATTTTGCATATATTAAATCTGTTGCAGTTGCAAATGCGTCTGCCTGCTGTAATCTTTCTTTAAGTGGGTGCTATATCATATATATTTCTTCTGCTGCTTTCAAAACACAATTTCCTCTTCAGATCTGTTGACAATTAAAATAATAAAATACAGGTGCAGTAAAATAATTTTACCTTGTATCGATATGGTACTAATTTCATATATATATGAAATTAGTACCATATATTATATATATTGTAAATCTTATAGATGGACATGTATTTGTGTGTGTGTCTATATATATATATATATATATATATATATATATATATATATATATATATTATTACCTCCTCCTTTTAAAAAAGATGAAAAATTGAGAACGGTTTGAATATAAAAATGAAAATGTGTTTGATTGAGACAATTTATTACCTCCCTCGTTTTAATAAATAATAATAGGGATATTATTTAACAGAGAATATTTATTTGCACGTGTTGGTTAGTCAATTTATTACGAGCGCGTGTTCGACTAGCTAAAGCACTGTAATAAATGCAAATAAAAGACAAGAAAGTAATATAATTGAATGTAATGTGAGGTGAGGGATGAGGAGTTAATAATTAATAGTTGTGTACAATGAGCATCAAAAGTCCAGGACGCGTGCCAAGCTGAAAGAAAGATTATTAGTGGAATAAAACGACAGAAATGCTTTTAAAATTTTATTCACAAGTTAAATTAATTCTTAAAGCTTGAATGTGTTAAATAGAAATAGTTAACAAGAACGAGAGCAACAAATAAAATATGATGAACGTAATAGCAAAGCTGTAATAAAATATATGTCTAACGATATTTAGCTGTTTAATAAAATATACAAAGAGTTAGATTAAAATACTTGTACTTGCGTGTTTGCGTATATGTATATATCCTGGATCAGGAAGGTGTATTTTCCGCGAACGCGAAAACACGAGGTCACAAGAAGCGCGAATAAAGGTTCGCGGCACAAACACGTGACAGACGCGTGTCGTCTGGATGATGATAGAAAAGCGAAGAGGGTTGTTCTCTTACGGCTATGGCATTTTAAGGAACCGACCCCATAACTGAGGGGGTATTGGTCATTTTTGAATTAACCAATAGCAAACAACAAGGACAAATTAGCTTATATTAAAATTGTGATCTTAATTTCAATATAAGCATTAAGCAAATTATCTACACAGAATAGTAGACGTGTATTCTGTGTAAAAGAAATACCAAATCGGGATTGGTATTTGAATCGCGAATTGCATTTAGAAATCAATATAACTAAATTGATATCGACTTCAGTGAAAAGTTGGTAACTTCGAGTAGTCTTTGGTACCTGATTTCGGTGTTTATTGCAGCCTTGACCATTCGTACGTGACTAACACAAAAGGAATCTGCATCTGAATATATACACGAGGACCGGACAAATAATGACAGTATAATAATTTAGGAATTCAAGATCGAATTGTATTTTAAATTAAATAAATTAATCTTAAAAACGATATAAAAAATTATTATATATAGAGAGTGTAACAATATATATATATATATATAAAGGGTTTTCGAATAGGGACTTGACAACTTTTAATTCAATTTGTGAACGCATCATTTCAATAATCATCGAACTGTCACTGTCAATTTATTCAGTAAACTTAACATTTTCATCATGGTAAAGTACACGAACGAACAACGTCTGCAAATTATAAAAATTTACTACAGAAATTTGGAGTCGGTGACCGCTACTTTAAGAGCGTTAACTCTGATTTTGGTCGTAATTCTCGCCCTAGTAGACAGGCAGTAACAAGTTTAGTGCTAAAATTTGAGTCTACATATTCGTTGTGTGATGTTGCCGTGCCAGTGAGACAACGGGTTGGTCGAAGTGTCGAAAATATCGCTGCCGTTGAAACGTCCGTAGCAAATGATCCAAATCAGTCAATTCCACGGCGTTCTCAAGAGTTGGGCATCGCCCAGACCACTTTATGGCGAATTTTGCGTAAGGATCTTGGTTTACACCCATACAAGATCAAGCAGACTCAAGAATTGAAGCCGATGGACCATTTGAAGCGACGTACGTTCTCCGATTGTGCTCTGGAAAAGATGCGCCAAGACGATCAATTTCATCGCAAGATCATTTTCAGTGACGAAGCTCATTTTTGGCTCAATGGGTTCGTCAATAAGCAAAATATGCGTTATTGATCGGGTGAAAATCCACATGTGCTTCATGAAACACCACTTCATCCACAAAAAATAACTGTTTGGTGCGGATTGCATGCCGGCGGCGTCATAGGGCCATATTTTTTCGTCGACGATAATGATCGTCACGTTACTGTGAATGGTAATCGTTATCGCGCCATGATTACCGATTATTTTTGGCCCGAATTGGAAGATATGGACTTGGACGACATGTTGTTTCAGCAGGACGGTGCCACAAGCCACACAGCACACGTTACAATCGATTTATTGAAGAGTAAGTTTGATGAGCGTGTTATCTCAAGATATGGACCAGTGGATTGGCCGCCTCGTTCGTGCGATTTAACGCCTCTAGACTTTTTTCTTTGGGGCTACGTCAAGTCATTGGTCTATGCCAACAAGCCGACAACGTTGATAGAGCTCAGAGCCAACATTGAACGCGAAATAGCAGCCGTTTTGGCCGAATTGTGTGGCCGAGTCATCGAAAATTGGGTCCAACGAATCGACCGCTGCAAACGTGCCTGCGGTGGTCATATGAACGAAGTCGAGTTCCATTCGTAAATGTTTTGATTGTACTTCAACCCGATAATAAAGTTTTTGAAATATCTCAAATGGTCTGCATTTTATTTTGAAAAAAAGTTGTCAAGCCCTTATTGGAAAACCCTTTATATACATTATGCCATTCATGGTTTCCAACATATAAACCTTACATTGTACTGATCAGCTGATTTAATTATTCTTTAAAACACGTTAAGACCTTATACTGAGCATTATAATCAATATATGTACTTATTATAGCTTCTAATTACCTGATAATTTGTTATAGTCTTCCAAGTACATAAATAGGTTTTCATCCTTTGATTCATCTTGAAATTTTAAAATTAAATATATTGTTTATAACAATATTCTTCAGATTTGTGGTATACTTTGGCATCAATAATACATGCAGTGTTAAAATGTAGATTACAGACTCTATGAAGGTAAATTTTAATGGGGCCTGTAGTTGATTAAATAAGAATCTGATAACTCAATCACAGGTGCGACACTAATTATCTACTGATAATGACAATTTAATTGTCGAAATATGTACGAAGAATACGAAAATTTTTGTGGAAAGGGGTTATATTAGCCTTAATTGATTACAGACTCTATACTTATTAAACATGTTCATAAGCGGCAATTCCATTAATTTAACTTTATAAGTCTTGAAAAAATTTATAATTATATATTATCAAAATAACATTACCTATATTAAAATACATATTAATTCATCTGTATACAGAAAATGATGCATTTTGTCTATTTTTGTGTCAAAAAAAGAACTAAAATAACTAATACAATTAACACTGTAACAAAATATACAAAATCATGCTTCTGATATATCAAAATACAATTAGTCCTTTTATAAACAATATTTACTTGCCAATATCAACCAAATACTGATTAACAAATTAATTCTAAAAAGAACTGATTGTAAAAAACAAACAGAAAAAATCTAAATGAACACAAAAGAAACCATGAACAATCCAAATCACGTAGATACAAATCATACAACCTTAGACAACCTTATTTATTAAGATACAAATGAAACAATAAAGCGGAAACAATAGTATGTTCTATACTATTGTTTCCGCTTTAATTTTTTTATTTAGTTCTAACTATACCTTGTCTCGGAATAAGGAGTGACTGAAATATTGCGGCAAAATCGTACATATTTCTAAGAGTTCTTGAATAGGGAGGTTTAATATGGATAAATGATTGCCAGATATCCGCCATTTTTTGTAACCTGTAAACGTTTAATTAAATTTTAGCATTGTTTTACTATATTTTTCTGTGTTATTTAATAAAATCTGTACTTTTAAGTACTAAAATAAAATAGTGACCACCAAGGTTCTAGCAAACAGTTAGTATGACCACCCAGAAAGCGTGAACCACTGGGCCACCCAACGCATGAAGAAAAACAAACAGTTTTGAATATATATAAAATGTTATCGTTGTAAACTCCACCAATGGGAACGATAGCAATTGTAACGAATATCTCTGAAACGCTAAGTAAGTTGTAGGTATTACTTCTATAACAATATATTACAAGAAATGTATTGTAGGGCTGGCCAAATCAACTGTATATCGAGTTATCCAAGAATATAAACAGACAGGTGAAGTCAGCCCTCCTAAAGAACGAGTAGGCATGCATTCAAGGCTTCTAGAGTTTGATGAATCTGTCAAAAGTACTGTACGGCAGATGGTGCATGGTTTCTTTTTAAAAACGAACTTCCAACACTTAAAAAAATATTGGAAGAAATAACTAGAGATGAGTAAATAATTTCAAGTAAGTGTTGAAAAATTGTTCGTGTTATAACATGTTCATATTTAATTTATATTTCAGATATTTAAAGCGTAACAAGAAGAATATGCTAATAGAAAAGGATGAAGTTATCAGGCGGAGAAGAAAGGATTTGACGACAATAAAGCATTGCAGAGGTGAGGGTCGCCCAATATTTTGCCTAGACGCAACATGGTTAAATGAGGGATACAGAAAGTAAATAGTTAGGATTGATGCAAGTATAGCAAGTGCATGATAAGCTTTTGTTGAAGGATTATCCATAGGATTAAAAACTCAAGTGTTAAGGACCGGCAATTAATAATACTCCACATAGGATCTGAATTTGGATTTGTGGAGGATGGACTGTTGCTTTTTGAAGTTAGAAAAATAACTGACTACTATGACGAAATGCATGGCATTTTTGAGGAATGGTTTGAACAAGTCTTGCCTAGGTTGCCAGATAATGCTGTTATCATATCATTCACGCAGAGTGGAAAGACTTCCAACTTCTTCATGGAGGAAAGCTACAATCCAAGACCGATTAAGTTCCAAAAATATTGAGTATAATGCAGAAATGTTACATGCTGAAGTATTGTATTATATGTAACTGATCAGATGGCAACTGCTGCAAATAAAACTGTATTGAGGTTACCACTGTGTCCATATCATTGTGAACTCAATCCAATTGAAGTGATTTAGGTACAAATAAAAAGTGAAGTTGCTTAAAAAAATACTACATTCAAAATGTCAAATGTACGAGAACTTTTGATGGAAGCAATTGCAAATGTTACAATGGATTATTGGAAGAATTGTATGATTATTGATGTGACTAAAGTAGAAAAAAGAATGTGGGACTTAGATGGGTTAATGGCCGATATTGTGGAACTGTTTATTATTTGTATTAAAAACAGTGACAGTGAAAGTGATTTATTGTCAAGCACAAGTGAATCCGATTAGTTGTACTGCCAATGTTTCTATATTTATAATCTGTGTTGTATTTTTGATGAGAGTTTTATAATAAATTTTAACAATAGTTTACATTTTACCTTGAATTTCACAAATAAATTTGTTATGAATATCAATAATTTATGACTTACAAATATACATATATACAGAGTGAGCAACAACAATTGGCCTGATCTTTTACTACTTTCCGCACGCCCCATATCAGTACTCACTTCCTTTTCTCTATCTGAAGTTCGCAGTTTTGTAATTTCGTGTGTGTTTCTACTCTATATTTATGTCATCAACCTTTCATTGACGTGCAGTGTACAGAATTTGTTTTGTGATTAATATCCATTATTTATACTTATATGCTAGCCTTCATCAGTCTTTTTAAAGTCTTCAGTTCACATATACGCGGCGAAAATGCCATATTTGTTGTTTACATAGTAGCTAGCATATTTTTATTATAATTATTAGAATTGCGTGAGGCACTGTCTAATTTCACTTTTAAGAGGAAGTAAATATTGAGGTAATATGTATGGAAAGAAGTGTAGGATCAGGTCGCTCATTGTTGCTCACACGTTATTATTTTTCATGAATATTTATTGTAGTAATATTTAATCTTAATTTTGAGTGAGTTGTAAAGTAAAGTTTGTACAAATGTTACATAAATGAAAAAAAATTCATTTTATTGGAAGTATGGTTGTACAATCATACTTCCAATAAAATAAATTTTTTGTCATTTATTTTTAAATAATAACGAAAAAGATTAATATTGTTGACAAACTACTACATTCACAACTGTTTATGTTTCATTTTTTAGCGGGATATTTGAATCACTCCTTACTCTGAGACAAGGTATAGTATGTTTGCTTCCTGACGGCGCTTTTGATCTTATTCAAAATTCTTACTTTTTCGTACTTAGTTTTAAACAGAGTACGGGGAGTGCTCGAATTAAACTCGCTCGCGAACGAATTCAATTCGAGCGAGTTATATTTTCTATATTAAAAAGAACTATTCTTACGAGTTGAGTTTGTGCTCGCCAGTTAAATAATAAAACTCGCGAGCACAAATTTTAAAACGAACGAATTAAATAAAATTGTGCTCGCGAGCAGAATTTTTTCCTACTCTGCTTACGAGTTGAGTTTGTGCTCGCGAGTTAAATAATAAAACTCGCGAGCACAAATTTTAAAACGAACGAATTAAATAGAATTGTGCTCGCGAGCAGAATTTTTTCCTACTCTGCTTACGAGTTGAGTTTGTGCTCGCGAGTTAAATAATAAAACTCGCGAGCACAAATTTTAAAACGAACGAATTAAATAAAATTGTGCTCGCGAGCAGAATTTTTTCCTACTCTGCTTACGAGTTGAGTTTGTGCTCGCGAGTTAAATAATAAAACTCGCGAGTACAAATTTTAAAACGAACGAATTAAATAAAATTGTGCTCGCGAGCAGAATTTTTTCCTACTCTGCTTACGAGTTGAGTTTGTGCTCGCGAGCTAAATAATAAAACTCGCGAGCACAAATTTTAAAACGAACGAATTAAATAAAATTGTGCTCGCGAGCAGAATTTTTTCCTACTCTGGTTTTAAACGAGTCTGTGTTTTTTTTAAATGAAAGTACGTGTACTATGTTTGTACCAGTATTTAATGTTCAAACATACTGTTGAAATTATAAAACGTTGTAAACTTTTATTCAAAATAAAAACGGCCAAATATCTTAAGTAAGATAGTCTACAGTAAGTTTTTCAATTTTTTAGATTTCAATTCTTTATTGTATGTATAGGATATTCTTAATCTTATATATAGTCTGAAGAGGTAATCAAAAGGAAAACTAGAACATGGATGTGAAAATTTTGTTTTCTAGAGTTCAGCTTTAATATTTTTATCTACATTTTTTACTATTACCAATTTGGGAAACAATTCGTAAAATTTTATTTCTTTATCTGCTTCTGGGCTTCTGCGCTGGAACCGCGTCACTGGTATAACTGCCGACGTTTCGTACCCACTCATATGGGACATCTTCAGGGCTTAACTACTGCTATTGTCTGTCGCACTGAAATTAATGTCCCATATGAGTGGGTACGAAACGTCGGCAGTAATGCGGTTCCAGCCCGGAAGCAAATAGTATGGACCACGCGCGGAAGTCTACGTACCAGATTTTTATTTCTTTATTTTGACAATAACATGTGTACACATAATTATGGTAAAACACAAACCTGTATTCTTTAGTGGATGTTATTTCCTTGTTTGGAAAATGTTATAAATTGCTGAAAAAATTACCTTCATTGAATTTTGGCTTACTTTAGCTGTATTTCATATTGACGTAATGTTTGCTCGATATTCGTCGTAGTGTACATTCTTTATATGAAGGACTAGGAGCAGCGGTGTCCGTAGAGGATGCATGCTAGTTATCCTCTGTAAAATAAAAAATATTTACATTACATTCTTTAAAATTAGCACTTAAAATAAAACCGGTGGTTTTTAAAAACATTACAACAAAAATATTCAATACATAAATTAACACATGGATCAATAAGTCCCGAGACTAACAATGAAAACAACATTTTTTTTGCAAAATTTTTTTTTATTCATCAACATAATCACCTTTTAGGGTGATACAATGGTTCCAACGCTTTTCCAATTTTTCAATACCATGTTTATAAAAAAATTTATCTTTCGCTTCAGTTTCAGCGATGACCTCCTCATTTGAGCCAAATCTTTTTCCCTGGAGCATTTTTTTAAGATCAGCAAAGAGCCAGTAGTCACTGGGGGCTAAATCTGGCGAATATGGGGGGTGGGGAAGCAGATCAAAACCCAATTCGTTCAATTTTGCCATTGTTTTCATCGACTTGTGGCAGGGTGCATTGTCTTGGTGAAAAAGGATTTTTTTCTCTGCATGTGCGGTCGTTTTTTTGCGATTTCCTCCTTCAAACGCACCAGTAAGTCAATATAATAATCACTGTTGATCGATTTACCTTTTTCGAGGTAGTCAATGAAAATCACGCCATGTGTATCCCAAAAAACTGACGCCAAGACTTTGCCAGCTGACTGCTGCGTTTTCGGACGTTTCGGACGGCTTTCGCCAGCTGTGCGCCACTCAGATGACTGCCGCTTCGACTCTGGAGTGTAGTGATGTATCCATCTTTCGTCCATGGTCACGTAACGACGCAAGAAATCTTTTTGTTGCGAGTAAATAGCGATAAACAGCTTTCTGAATCATCGACTCGTTGCTGTTTTTGTTCCATCGAGAGCAATCGCGGCACCCACTTGGAAAAAACCTTTTTCATGCTCAATTTTTCATGAAGGATAGTAAATACACTTCCATATGATATCTGTGTCATCTCAGCAATCTCACGGAGCTTCACTTTACGATCTTTCATTATAATTTTTGTCACTTCACTCACATTTTCCGGTGAAACGGCTTCAACAGGTCTACCCGAGCGTTCCGCGTCATTTGTGTCGGTACGACCACGTTTAAACTCGGCAAACCACCGACAAATCGTTGCTTTTGATGGACAAGAGTCCGGGTAACATTTTTCAATCCATTGTTTTGCTTGCGTGGTGTTTTTACCCATTAAAAAACAATGTTTTATCAGAACACGAAACTCGGTTTTTTCCATTGTTTAAACAAACTACAAAACGACTTTACTCCAACCTCGATAACTCAGTTGTTTCTGGTCCGATCGACTTAAAATTTTGACACGTTTCAAGCAAAGGTTAGTACTCTAGAAAGACGTGGTTACTGGTTTACTACGAGCGCCATCTATGGGTTAGTCTCGGGACTTATTGATCCATGTGTTACTTGAACTACTTGAAATATTTTTTGTGGCACATTTTCACTCGCGTGCCTTAGTGTCTGATAATGCAATATTTCTGTATTATCCGTGAATATCTAACCACTATATAGTCTCAGGATCCAATAAACATAATGCATCGATATTTAGTATTCCTAGCCAGATGGTGAAAATACACTCCCTAAAACTTTGCAAAGTAATTTCTAATATTATTAATTCCCATATTTATATAAAATTGGCGAATAGATATTATTTGAAAAATACGTTAACAAGGTGACGATCGTCAATACAATACTTGATTATTTTGATTGGCATTGGGTTTGTATGAAAAAATGCAGATGCTATACGCACGAAGAAACAGTAATACACAACTAAAATAAAAGACGGACTCTAAAATTAAAAAGAGGGGAAACTATTATAACAAAACAAGTAAATTCATAGATCACCTTACAAAATCACAACGATGTCTCAGTCGTAAGAATATTTAGTTTAAAAAAAAACACATCGTTTGGTGCCATTTGTTGATAGAAACGAAAACTATAATTATAGTTCGTGGGGTTAAATTTGATTGAGCCTGTGGTTGATTAACTTAATCACTTAAGGTTGATATGTAACCCCTTTTTATATTAAATTTCGTATTGTGTATAGGTGAAAATGCACACCTAAAACTTTACAAAGTAATTTATAATATTAATTCCCATATTTATATAAAATTGGTGAATAGAAATTATTTTAAAAATACATTAACAACATGACAATCGTCAATACAATACTTGATTATTTTGATTAGCATTGGGTTTGTATTAAATAATGCAGATATTATACGCACGAAGCAACAGTAATACCCATCTACCGAATCTAAAAATAAAGAGAGGGGAAACTGAAACTCAGTTTCAGTGCAGTATCTGAGCCCTGAAGATGTCCCATACAAATGGGTATGAAACGTTGGCAGATATACAAGTGACGCGGTTCCAGCCCGGAAAATATTTATTTGCAGGTGATGGTTAGTAAATTTATTACGAGCGCGTGTCCGGCTAGCTGAAGCGCTGTAATAAATGCAAATAAAAAAGAAAGTAATGAAGGAGTTAATAGTTACTAATTATGTACCATGAGCATCAAAAGTCCAGGACTTGTGCCAAGCTGAAAGAAAGATTATTAGTGGAAATAAAACAACAGGATTGCCCTTAAAATTTTATTCGCTAAATCAATAAGGTTGATATATAACCCCTTTCCACATTAACTTTGTAAATTCTGTATACGCATTTCGACAACCAAGTTGTCATCATCAGCAGATAATTTCAAAGTGTCGCACCTGGCAAAACACGGCGAAAAACAACCGCACGAAAATCAAACTCCGTACGCGATCCACACCGTTCAAAACCAAGATGTACACTGTTTTTCGCCGTGTTTTGCCAGGTGCGACACTTTGAAATTATCTGCTGATGATGACAACTTGGTTGTCGAAACGCGTATACAGAATTTACAAAGTTAATGTGGAAAGGGGTTATATATCAACCTTATTGATCAAGTCAATCAACCACAGGCTCCATCAAATTCAATTTATTCGCTAAGTTAAATTAATACTTAAAGCTTGAGTATATTAAATAAAGATAATTAATAAGATCGAGAGCAACAAATAAAACAATATTAACGTAATGGCAAACCTGTAATAAAAGTAAATCTAGAGATATAAAGCTGTTTAATAAAATATAAAAAAGGGTTAGATTAAAATATGTATCGGACGATACTTATGGTTTGTGTGTGTATATCCTGGGCCAGGATGTTAGGTATATTTTGCGGTCGCAAAATAACCACGTGGACACTGCATTAAAAACTTAACAAACTCGCGAAGTGATGCGTGTGGACTTGGTGATGAGAATCGGAGAAGAAGTCTCTGTTTTCTTACAAGCCAGGCCTTTTAAGAAACGACCCCGTAGCTGAAGGGGTAGGATACTAGTCATGTTTGAATCAACCAATAGCAAAAGAGAATAGGCACGCTAGAAATTGGCGTAAATTAAAATTGCGATATTAATTTCAATATAAGCACCTAGCAGATAGATATCTAGAGAGAATAATACGTCCATTCTGTGTGAGAAATAGAAGGATTAATATTTGAATCTCTATTGCATTTAGATATCAATATGCGGAATAAATATTAAATGTGATTTAATGGAAAAATTACCAGTGAGGAAAAGGTTTGTTGTAAAAGTTCTAGGTATTCGGCTTCCTAGAAAATGTCAACTGTTTGTTTTATTACAACCTGACCGTACGTGACGAAAACAAAAGATCTCGCATCCGAATGTCTGTATAAAGGACAAATAATGTCAAGATAATAAGTAATAAATAATAATTTAATAATTCGAAATCGAATTATTTTTAAATTAAAATAAATTAATTTAAAAAAACATGATATAAAAAATTAGTAATATGCGGAGCATAACAAAATATAGTTAGTGGGGTTAAATTTGATGGAGCCTATGGTTGATTAACTTAATCACTTAAGATTGATATATAACTCCTTTTCATATCAAATTTCGTATTCTGTATAGGTATTTCGGAAGATAAGTTATCATCATCAGCATATGCTTAACCAGTGTCGCACCTGGAAATCACGGCAGAAACCCGCACGACACAAATTCCGTACGTGATCTGTACCGTCGAAATATGTATTCAGAATACGAAAATTAATGTGGAATGGGGTTATATATTAACCTTAAGAGATTTATATTTAAGAGTACTGGGCGTGAGTTGTATCACATCGTAAACCACATCTATAAACAAATCATATGATGTTGTGTTAATGACTACCACTCTATGTACATATATGTATTTTACATTTTTTAAAAAATGTATCTTAGTTCCTTGTAAACTTTATTTACATAATAAATTCGTCTATCTACTTATACGTCTCCCTTATTTTAGGTTCATTATTTAATTTCAGCTAATTGTATTTATAAATGTGTATTATACAGGGTGTTTAAAAAAATATACGTATTTCGAATGCATATATTTATTAAACTTTAAGACATACGAATATGAAACTTTACACAAATATTTACGAACCTCTCAAGTTCAGACTACAGATGTTCAATATGTCCTCCATCAGCGACACGAACAATATCACATCGATACTCAAATTCCTCCCATACTCGGGCAAGCATGTCCTTCGTCACTGATGTTATGGCAGTACGGATCCGGTTCTTCAACTCTTCCAGGTTCTGTGGGAGTGGTGGTACATAAACATTGTCTTTAACGAAACCCCACAGGAAGAAGTCACAGGGTGTCAAATTCGGTAACCATGGAGCCAGCTCCTTGACGACCAATCCAACGGTTCGGTAGTTTCATTCAGATATTCACGCACTTGGCGACTCTAGTGAGGCGGTGCCCCGTCTTGTTCAAAAATGAAGTTGTCTTCGTGCAGCCTCGGAAACCACCAGTTTTGTAACTAACATGCACTGTAATCACAGAATTGCAGTTCGCAAACTCGAGAGCACAAAATGATTTCAGTTACGGAGTAGCCATTTTACACATATGACGGTTACCAAGAAAAACTGAAGACAACTGACATCTAGTGGCTTTTAAATAAACTAGACTATGTATTCGTTTCTTCAATAGCCGAGTCGAGACGTACCGATCGATAGTTTGGACGAAATAATACTTTGTAATACGTATATTCTTTTTGAAACACGCTGTACTATTATTGTATTTGTTTTCTGTAGCTTTCTATCTTACCGAGAATAGTTCGTTAAAGAGATCAAAGATTGCCTGATGAGGCTTGAATTGCTCGAAACGCGTCCAACTCAGGATCTCGTTAACATTTGAATTATTTTTTTGCCTGTCTACAGTAATTAGTGATATGTTAAGAATGGGAGAAAATTATAAAAATAAGACTGGTTAAGAAAGATGTGGTCTAAAAATGTAGAAACTCTGCACCTAAAAAATAAACTTTATACTGAGGGGTTCGAAATAATTTAGAAACTTCATCTGGTTTGGATAGATGGGGCAATATAAATAAAACTATACTTATAGTAAATACCTTTTTACTTTATTGTGCATACATATATTAACATGCTTAATCTTCTAACAAAGCTTCGAAGTATTGCTAATTTTTTTCTTTGTACAAAATATATTACATACACAACTATGCAATACACTTAGTAATGTGCTACATATATTAAAAGTAATGGACATAATTGGTTTCCTTTTCTGTAATAAAAACTGTAACTTTGTTTAAACCCAATAAAAAGGACGGTTAATCATATGCTCTTTTGCATTACTCATTGTCAAGCTATATATTTATTTTGGCCCATTACTTAGTTCTACTATACAAGTTTCCCCTAAAAATATAGATTCACAGTTTCTTCCTATAAATAAATTACTAAGAAATAAATATAAATACAATATTATCATGTACACTATACACAGAGAGGAATGTAAAACAAATGCTCAACAGAATGTTCATACATTGACAACCATAATATTATTTGGTAGATATGTTAAAAGTGTATTTAGTATTGTAAAGATATATAAACTATATTAACACAAAATTTTAAGGTACATATCAATTCTCATGTTCATATTTATAGAGTTGAGAATATAAAATAGAAATATTTCGTTCTATTTAAACATGTGTGAGAATAGATAATACTAAGAATGACTTTTAAATGATATAAATTGGAATGTTCGACTAGACATGTAAAATATGATAATGTGAAGTAAATATGCATCCTAGATAAGATGTACTTCGTTTACGGGTAAGCGCTGACATGCAATCATTCCATCAACGAACCATTATGTATATATGTATATATATATATGTATGTATATATATATATATATATATATATATATGTATGTATATATATATATATATATATATATATATATATATATATATGTATGTATATTATATATATATTGCATGATTGCCTTATAATAAAAGGATTCTCCAATTTAACTCCAGATTAACAAGCTTCTATGTAGATTTTCTCTATATAGATCGTAATGAATACAGAAAAAAGAATGTTATGTGCACATAATTGATTACAAATACTTAGTCTTATCAATTGTTGAATATTTTCCAGAGAGTACTAAAAATGATTAAGACATATCACACTTTAAAACACACATTCCTATTTATAATTAGTTAGTCTATCAACTAGTTGGTTATTTACATGTCAACACCAAACTTAGATATACCTTGTCGAGAACTGCAGCATGATAAATACTTTACCTATTATCAATTTAATTTGACATATTTAAAATAAAAAGCTTTGTGTACTACTATATAGAATAAGAGTTCTTTTTAATATTTTTTTATCAATTATACAATCCGTATTTAATAGTTTTCCTCTTTTTTTGTTTACAAAATGTCCAAATATAATTATTTTCAACAAAATTATGTAATTATATTTTGTCTGTATTATTACATCTTTCGTATTAATACGTACAATACTGCTTAAGAAAAGAATAACATTATGATATATGTAAAATAATAATAAGAATAATAATAGTATAAACTAAAAATAAACACTTGAAAATATTTTAAATGTTTTATGGTTGAAATGTATGTGATAAAAAGTTTTAAAACGTTAAAAAAAATTAAGCAAAATAACTAGTAAAAGCGAAAATATCAGTTATGTATTTTTATTACACGCAAGTAATGGAACGGTTCTAGTAAAAGAATAATAATCGTTCCTGATGGCTGGCAGTCAGCATTCTCCAACCACGTTTGATGCTTAAATACTGTAATATTGCTCGGATACAGATGATTAAACCTGTAAAGGAAGTAACATTAATAAAATGATTAAATTGTTTATAATATTTATGACTAAAAGATATGATAACGAAAAACAATATAGTAGTGGAAATCATTTATCCATTTACAATCATACTGCGATTTAAAGAAGTGCTAGTTAACATGTGTCGAGCATAAACTAAATTATTTTCTCCAAGTAACTTTTAACATGAAACATACTTGCACGAGGTCAATTTCTTAGAATACTCTTTTTAATTGGAAATAAAAGCCCGTATTCAGAGATCGCAAGATGAATTTTTTTATTCACACATTAAAATTGTTTCGCTCTACAAGAGCTTTATTAGGTGATAAAAGCTATAATAATAAATTTGTTTTACAAGTGTATATCTACAGCCCGTTGATTCACTCGTGGCAGACAGGGTAAATTACTGATCTGAGAAAAAAGAAGATACTGCTAATCAGCTTGGTCACTCCGATTACAATAGTTGATATTGAAATGCGAATATAAATGCATGTTTTGACATTGCAAACTCGTTTTAATTTTTATTTAATATGTACATGTATTTCAATAATTCACTAAATATTGTGACCTTACTGTTTGAAAAAAAGACATTGGAACAACGGCGAAATATTGTCCTTTGAAATTTAAAATAGTTAAGTTATATTAAATTGAATAAAGTTTTTTATCGACCCATACTTTTATTCAAAAAAAAAAAAAACCAATTCTAAAATGTTTATTTCAGGTATTTACAATACTGGACATACGTTTCATAATATTGTAAAATCACTGTCGCTCTTGTCATCATTAATATTTATAACAAATTCGTCGATGATATCGTCTTTCACGAATCAAAATTCTTCATTTTTGTGTATGTTGACAGCGAGATCACCATGTTTCGGCAGTAAAACTTTCAAAGAACTTTCGCACGATTCCTTGGCATGATCGATTTTAAATGTCATATATTGTTTGTAAATAATGCCCAACGTAACTCAATCGCATCTAAATTAGGGTGGTATGGAGGAAGATGTAAGATGTGATTATGGTTATCGGTTATCTTTTCAATTTTAAATTTTTTGTAACGGTTTTTCTCCTAAAATTATATTGTATACATCACGTTTTAGTGTTGCGCTATCAACAGGTATATTTTCGGACCTCAATTTCTCAATTATGTCATTTTTCGTCGAACTTGAGTTAGAGGCTTTATTTGTCTAATAAATGTTGTGGTCTATAACAATATAATAATTACACTTCTTGTGGATAAATTAGATATAAACTTGTTTTCTAATCATTTGCAATAGTTCTCAAAATTAATTTTGTTATGATAATCTTCTTTCGATAAATTCGAGGAATATATTAAACCTGTCCCTTTAATGAAGTTATTTCCGGCGCCAGCGTGAATATTAATCATCCCTTGTCCTTTTCTTATCGGTTACAATAATCCTTTATTGGAGTTATTCAATTTCTTTTCTTAATATAAGTGCACCAATGTAAGTTTCATCCATATGTATTACATATGCATGTACTAGCTGTTGTTTTTCCAAAGCGAAACCCAATTCGACACATTATTTTTCAAAGCTTTCTTTCCATCCATTAAATCCGGTAATGTATTTCATCTTTCCGAGAATATTTTCTAATGCTGACACAGCTTTGTCAACGTCATACGTATTTAAAACTTTTCATCATAGCACTCCGTCGACTCCTGCCATATGACATGGTTGTTGGATAGTGTGTCCGAGATTTTAAAATGATGAACATTCATCTAAAAATTATTATAATTTAAAAATGTACTTATGTGGAACGGTTAAATTACATATTCATCTAATAAACATAAATATCTGAATGGCGATTATTAATGGATTTACTACAGTTTCATTTATTTTCAGTTTAAAATAATACTTGGATAACTAATTTCTAATGTATATGTATATGTATATATATATATATATATATATATATATATATGTATGTATATATGTATGTATATATATATATATATATATATATATATATATATATATATATATATATATATATATATATATATATATATATATATATATATATATATATATATATATATATACAGTAGAGACCGCTTATAATGAATCCGGTTATATTAAATTCTCGGTTATTAAAGGGTTTTCCAATAAGGACTTGACAACTTTTTTTAAAAATAAAATGCAGACCATTTGAGATATTTCAAAAACTTTACTATCGGGTTGAAGTACAATCAAAACATTTATGAATGGAACTCGACTTCGTTCATATGGCCACTGCGGACACGTTTGCAGCGGTCGATTCGTTGGACCCGATTTTTGATGACTCGGCCACACAATTCAACGTTGTCGGCTTGTTGGCATAGACCAATGACTTGACGTAGTCCCAAAGAAAAAAGTCTAGAGGCGTTAAATCGCACGAACGAGGCGGCCAATCGACTGGTCCATTTCTTGAGATAACACGCTCATCAAACTTACTCTTCAATAAATCAATTGTAACGTGTGCTGTGTGGCTTGTGGCACCGTCCTGCTGAAACCATATGTTGTCCAAGTCCATATCTTCCAATTCGTGCCAAAAATAATCGGTAATCATGGCGCGATAACGATTACCATTCACAGTAACGTGACGATCATTATCGTCGATGAAAAAATATGGCCCTATGACGCCGTCGGCATGCAAACCGTACCAAACAGTTATTTTTTGTGGATGAAGTGGTGTTTCATGAAGCACATGTGGATTTTCACCCGACCAATAACACATATTTTGCTTATTGACGAACCCATTGAGCCAAAAATGAGCTTCGTCACTGAAAATGATTTAGCGATGAAATTGATCATCTTGGCGCATCTTTTCCAGAGCCCAATCGGAGAACGTACGTCACTTCAAATGGTCCATCGGCTTCAATTCTTGAGTCTGCTTGATCTTGTATGGGTGTAAACCAAGATCCTTACGCAAAATTCGCCATAAAGTGGTCTGGGCGATGCCCAACTCTTGAGAACGCCGTGAAATTGACTGATTTGGATCATTTGCTACGGACGTTTCAACGGCAGCGATATTTTCGACACTTCGACCAACCCGTTGTCTCACTGGCACGGCAACATCACACAATGAATATGTAGACTCAAATTTTTGCACTAAACTTGTTACTGCCTGTCTACTAGGGCGACAATTACGACCGAAAATCGGAGTTAACGCTCTTAAAGTAGCGGTCACCGACTCCGAATTTCTGTAGTAAATTTGTATAATTTGCAGACGTTGTTCGTTCGTATACTTTACCATGATGAAAATGTTAAGTTTACTGAATAAATTGACAGTGACAGTTCGATGATTAGTGAAAGGGTGCGTTCACAAATTGAATTAAAAGTTGTCAAGTCCCTATTGGAAAACCCTTTATAAACCAATTTTAGATGGGCCAAATAAATCGTCCCTTAAGTTCAATGTATTTTTTTTTCGCTTGTAATGAACTCGCATATAATGAACTATATTTTACGTTTCAACCGAAAACAATGTGCCGCTTATAATGAATTTTGTTTATCGCTCGAATGGGAATCCCCCGAAAACTCCGTTACATCAAAAACGCGGTGCCTGTCAGTCCTTCCCCTTCAGTCTGTCTCATAAATTAGTTACGTTACATTGTCCGTTCGTGTTACAGTATTTACCAATTGTAGCTTGTGGGTTTATAAACATGGCGCCACGTGATAATCAAAAACAAAAGCGCAAAGCTTTCACTTTAGAAAGTATGAAATTATTAAAAAATTACCAAGTGGTTTAACACAAGCTGATGTGTGTAAGAATCTGAATTTAAACAAGTCGACGGTTTGTATGATTTGGAAAGAAAGAGATAAAATACTCAAGAATTATTATAAACAAAAAAATTCTAATGCCAAAAGAATTAGAAAATCAGCTCACAATAAAGTGGATAAAGGGCTTTTGTAATGGTTTTCTCAGCAAAGAGGTAAGAATGCGAAGATTACCGGTGCTTTACTGCAAACAAAAGCAGAAGACTTGGGAAGCAAGTGGAAGATAGCGATTTCAAATGTAGTCGAAGCTGGATCGAAAGATTTAAAAAACGCCACGATATCAACAGTGGAAAATTGTAGGCGAAGCAGCGTCAGTTAATATGGAAGTAGTAGATGATTGGTTGCAAAATAAATGGCCCAACATACGACAAAATTTTGAAGACCACGACATCTTCAATGCAGATGAAACGGGTCTATTCTACAGGCTAATGCCCAACAGAACGTTGAAATTTAAGGGCGATAGTTGCATTGGTGGAAAACTATCAAAAGAAAGGCTCACGGTTTTGGTTGCAGCAAATTTTACAGGCACAGAAAAAAGGAAGTTATTTATTATTGGCAAGTCCCAAAAATCACGTTTGAAGAGCAATTATCGACGAATTCTTCTTTCAAAAATAATGATTAATAGCAGTACAGAAGGCAGTCGTATTAGTCTTCTTGATGCGGTGAACTGTATTCACATGGCATGGCAAAACGTCACAGCAAAAACAATAACAAATTATTTCAAACATGCAGGATTTCTTAAGCATCAAAAAAATTCGATGACAATGATGAAATCCCGTTAAATGAGTGGCTAAAGAGAACTGATCTTGATAATGTTGAAAATAATGGTGATGGTCTACCTCTAACTGTGGAAATGGATGCTAATTTTGAAGACTATGTGCGTATCGATGAGAATGTTATGTGTACTGAAACTTTGTTAGATGACGATATTGTTGCTTGGGTACGTTCAAAATCAGCAACTAATACGAGTGACAGTGAGAATGAAGAAGAGAATAATGAAGCTGAAGGTAGTGCTGCTAATGCGTCAATACCGCAAGTGCCCATTGTAAAGGTTGTGCAAAATATAGATGTTCTACGTAATTTTTTACAAATGAATGAAGCTCCAGATAACATTTTGAACAGCCTGGCTAATGTAGAAATGTATTTGAATGATATTTACGTAACTTTGTCTTATAAACAGTGACTATTTTAAACAATCTGTTAAATAATAATTTTTTGTTCATTTAAATTATCAGTATACAATACAAGCATCGTTTGTACTAATTTATTTTTCAATAATGAATTTCGGCTATAATGAACCATTTTTAGTGGCCAGTAGTAGTTCATTATAACCGGACACTACTGTATATCTTAATCGTTTTGGATGACTATTTTCTAAATAACGATTAAGATTCGTCTTGCCGTGGGGCCATAAGGCAAATGTGTCATCCTCATAGCTTGGTCTTGAGGTTTGTTTTCGCAAGAGCTCCTTTTCGAAGATAGAAGCTATAATGAGCGATCCTATCGGCGCACCCTCACTATGTAGTGTTGATTATCGTACACAGGGGAGGTGTTTGTTAGACAATGTTTAATTAATTCGATGTGGTGGAGGATATAGGGAAGTCAGCGACAACGAAAAACGGCTGAACAACCTCAATAAATGGAACGATGGACAACGTCTTCAATCAACCTGGCCATCGCTTCTAAGAATAAGCGAAGTACAACTACGACAGATCCAAACAAGAATATACGGCCCGAATAGGAAACTCCGCGGCTGCGAACAACAGACAAGATACCCGCGCCAGCAAGTGTTGGATATAAAAGGATAGTACACATCAGTGCAACACAGTCCGATTAATATGCGCTCCAGAAAAAATGCCAGCGGAAGCATTGGAACGTCGAGAAGTCAACGGTCCATACGAGAGTCAAAGAATTTTTACAACGCGGAAGAAACCCGAAAAACAGCATTTCTCATATATATATGTATATATTGTAATGATTATATATTATAAAATAAAAAATACTTAATAGCATATTTAATTAAAATAATTTAATGTGCACTACCGTTCAGAAGTATTTGGGAACCCATAGATTTAGAAGAAATAAGAAATTATTAAAAGTACTAGTGAAAAAGTGAACATATATTTATTATTTACATATATAGTACATAACTAATTACATATCTGGCAGTAGGATGACATATCTAAACTTGTAATTCGTCTGTGACCTCTTTTGTTTTTGACAACTGTAGCACACAATCGCGGCATTCTTGCAATTAGTTTTGTCAAGGTATCTGGTGTTATCAGAACTCATGCTTCTTGTAGCTTCTTCCACAAATCAGCCTACAATGTTGCTACTGCTATCCGGACCTCCTGATCAAGTTCCTTCCACAATAACTCTATGGGGTTTACATTGGGGCTTTAGGGAGGCCACTCCATAACTTTGATGCATTCGTCTGCTTCCAAATGTTGCAAATGGTCTTTGCACAGTTTAGATGTATACCCCAGATCATTATCTTGTTGGAATATAAAATTCGGATTCAAAAGTCTTAATCCCGAAGGAATACCATTGTTCTCTAAAATGTTTCGCTACTGTTCTTTCTTTAATATTTCCTCCATTGTTACAATATCACCCACGACCGTACCACTAAAACAACTTCAGATCATTACAGAACCACCGCCATGTTTAAACGTAGAAATAATACATTTTTCTGTCTCACGCTCACCTGTAGATCTCCGAACGAAAACATGTCTTCTTGACCAGAAAATCTCGAATTTTGACTCATCGGTCCACATGTTCAATTGTCCAATGCTGGTATTCACAAGCCCACTTTAAGCGTTTTCGTTCATTCTGTATGCGCAATAACACTCTTTCCATCGCAATTCGTCCGTACAAATCTGCTTTGTACAATCGACGTTTGACTGTAGTTACGCTTATCGACAGGGTCTGCATTGATTTCAGAGACTGTTTCTGTAGATTTCTTTTGCATGTCATCACTATTACACGATTTTCAGCAGAAGTTGTCGTTCTGGGTCTCCCACTTCGTGATTTATTCAAAACACTGCCATTTTCTCAGTATTTTTTGACGGTATAGTTTACTTGATCACTGAAGGTTGATATATAACCCCTTGCCATATTAATATTCGTATTCTGTATACGTATTTCGACAACTAAGTTGTTATTCTCAGCAGTTAATTAAACAGGGTCGCACCTGGCAAACTACGGCGAAAAATACCCGTACGAAAACAAACTCCGTACGCGATCGGTTCCGTTGAAAACCAAAATGTACACTGTATATTCGTTTCACACGATTTCTAAAAATTGTTTTGCTTAAACTAGGATGAATGACATTAAAAAAGGAACACGGACATAACAGATAAATACCTACATGTGATTTATTGCACTGTCCCTTTTTCTGTCATTTAGCAGACCGAGCAGAGGCGAATTTTTATTACCTACATCGATGTTTAACACATGGTCTTTATTCTTCAAAATGTATGTACATACTTTCATACGTATTTAATTCGCGATAATTACACACGTTCTTAATCAAATGCAAGCAATCGGCGTTAGCACTATGATTACAATGATTGAAAATCGCGAAAATATTATCAACATACATACCTAATCCGAAACGATTTTCAATACACATAAATGCAACTTGGAAGATTTCGTTAAACAGTTAAATTCAAAATTTCCGACGATTAAATTTACAGTAGAAAAGAAAACAATGACAAGTTGCCTTTTTTGGATACCTTAGTTATTAGGAATAATCTTAAAATAGAAATTGATATTTTCCGAAAAGAAACCAATGTCAATAGATTCATCACAGCGGACTCAAATCATAGCATGCAACAAAAGATAGTTTCGTTCAGTTTTCTTATCAATCGCTTGCTTAATTTTCCACTAACAAAAGTAAGATACGAAAAAGAATTGAACTTTATTAAGAATATCGCGAGATACAATGGTTTTGATTCGGAGATAATCAATGGTTTAATTAGGAAGGTCAACATAAGAAAAACAATCCGGGATACCACATGTCTGTCACCTCAAAGCAATCGGGCCAAGCAGTTTGTATGTTTACCTTTCCACCGTTTGACGAGAAATTTAAATAGTGTTTTTAAAGAGCGCGGTTTTCAAGTTACTTTTCGGTTCACTAACTCCATAAAATCCCTTTTAGGAAATACAAATGACAAAGTCGAAAAAGTCAAACAATCGGGAATATATGGCATTAAATGTTCAGATTATAGTGAACAATACATCGGTCAAACAAAACGATTGACAGAAACCCGGTATAAAGAACATATCGCGCATATAAAATTCAACCGGCCGGAAAAATCGGGTTTAGCAAAACATGTGTTGGATTGTAATCACAGTGTTAACGCCGATTGCTTGCATTTGATTAAGAACGTGTGTAATTATCGCGAATTAGATACGTATGAAAGTATGTACATTTTGAAGAATAAAGACCATGCGTTAAACATCGATGTGGATCATAACCATTCGTCTCTATTCTGTCTGCTAAATGACAGAAAAGGGATAGTGCAATAAATCACATGTAGGTATTTATCTGTTATGTCCGTGTTCCTTTTTTAATGTCATTCATCCTAGTTTAAGTAAAACAATTTTTAAAAATCATGTGAAACGAATATACAGTGTACATTTTGGTTATCAACGGTACGGATCGCGTACGGAGTTTGTTTTCGTACGAGTATTTTTCTCCGTAGTTTTCCAGGTGCGACACTGTTTAATTATCTGCTGAAGATGACAACTTAGTTGTCGAAATACGTATACAGAATACGAAAATTAATGTGGCAAGGGGTTATATATCAACCTTCAGTGATCAAGTTAATCAACCACAGGCTCCATCAAAATTTCCAGGTATAGTTTACGATGGTGTTATTTAACTTTAATTGTTTCGTAATTTGCCAGTTGCTTTTGCCAGCTTGATAGTGCGTAACTATAAGAGCACGCGTTTCTATATTTAACTCTTTTCATTTCGGCATGTTTAACAGTATTAACAACAGTAGTCGCATAGGAATGTCTCACTACGAATACAGAAACATAACTGGGGGCAATTTCGATAATCTAACCTGAAACTTGTCCGAGGTAATTAAAACGTCACTACTCAGTAAGTATCCTTAACATAAGGACAATTACAAGAAATTCGAGTCTCCATGTAGTGGCAATAACCAATTTTGGTATAATGCAAGTAACAAAGTAATTTACATAATGTTATACTTATTCAGTTTTGTAAGAATGAATTTCCTAGAAATTATGTTGTATAAATAGTTTTATATAAATAACTGTGGGTGCCCGAATACTTCTGAACAGTAGTGTATATACATTCAAACAATAATAATAATTATATTAATGTAATATAATAAATATGATTCACGTAAAACAATATCCGTTAAAAAGCTTCTTAAATTATAGTTATATTAATTAAATTTTTTTTTATTATTTAGTTGAATCGTGGTTTCATTTTGATCAAAATTTATAAATTTAACAAGATTTATTGTCTAATATAATTGTCTAGCTAATAATTAAAATGTCTGATAGCACAATCTATTAAATGTAATGGTGACATACAAAGGGTACTAGGAAAGTCTTGCAATATGACGCAACCACTAATCGTAGGAAGCTGCTTGTTGCTGCATGTTGAGACATGCTCATACGTGCATAGTAGCCGTAGTACCAACAGATAGAAGGTACTTCAAGCCTAAATGCACCAGCAATTCGTTCGATTCTGCATGATCATTTGCACGTGAAGAAACTTTGTTCTCTCTGGGTGCCGCATCGACTGACTTAAGAGCAGATGACACGACGTGTGACTTGGTGCCGGGAGATGTTAAAAAAGTTTAATAAGGGACAATCTCGGTATGTGAACAACATCGTGACGGGTGACGAGACTTGGCTGTACTATTACGATGTGCCGATCATAGCTCAAAACAAAGTTTGGGTCTTTGATGATGAGGACATAGCCGTAGTTGTCAGAAAATCCCTATCTGTAAAGAAGAAAATGATAACTGTATTTTTCAAATTGAGTGGAATTGTGGAACGCGTCGTTTTGGACACACAGAAGACAGTCACAGCTAAGTGGTATACTAAACAGTGCCTGCCTAAAGTCATTGGATCTATGAAGAACCTGCGGCCAAAGTCAAAAATGGATACCTGGTTCCTCCATCACGATAATGCTCCAGCTCACTGCGTCAAAGCCTGCACCGAATATTTGGCCACGACAGGATTGAAACTTCTCGAGCACCTTCCCTGCAGTCCAGATCTTGCTCCCTGCGGCTTTGCACTGTTCTCGCCTGTGAAATGAAGCTAAACGGGAGGCGGTTTTCCAGTGATGGACCCTGGAAGAACTGGCTGACAGATTGGTTTCGGAGGATGGAAAGGTGTATTGAGTGTAGAAGAAATTACTTTGAAAAAATTAAATAAACAAAGCTGTATTGCAAAACTTTCCTAGTACCCTTTGTATGGGTAATGTGCCGAAATAACTGCTTGTGTTCAAATCAGTGATTAGCGTATGTGGAATCAGTTTTTTGTAGTTTACAGCTCCTTTCGTGTTTTTTATGCGTGTAGAAAAAAGTTTTCCGGTTTGTCTAATACAGACCTTTCCACGCCAACAATTTAACTTACAAACTCTCGATAATAACGTCTTATGTTTTCCTTTATTATTTTTAATGTGTTTCTGTTGCAAATGAGATCATCTGTCTCTTGTATATGTTATTAACGCGAAATTTGTTGAGTGAGTTTAAAAAGCATTACGGTAGATCATAGAGACAATTTTTGCTTTTTTTTTGTAAAAGAGATTAATTAAATCAGTAGAATAACTGTAATCCTGGGATATAATGTAAATACTGTTTAATTCTAAATTATAATTTACTTTTATTCATATGTACTTCGATTAACCTATGTATGGAATGGTAGGAGGCTAAGTTATAATTATTAAGGTGAAAAGAGTATGCGTGTACAATAATATATTACGTGAGTCGGTTTATGCCACATTGTGAATTCATGTACGTATGTATATTATACCTTGTCTCAGAATAAGAAGGAGTGATTCAAATATTGCGTCAAAATAGTACACATTTTAAGAGATTTCGTTGGTTCTTGAACAGGCAAGTTTAATATGGATAAATGAATGCCAGATATCCGCCATTTCTCGTAACCTGTAAAAGTTTAATTAAATTTTTGCATTGTTTTACTATATTTTTCTGTGTTATTTAATGAAATCTGTACTTTGAAGTACAAAAACAATATGAGTGATCACCAAAGTTCTAGCAAATAGTTAGTATCACCATCCAGAAAGCGTGAACGACTGGGACATCAGATGCATGAAGAAAAATAAACAGTTTTGAATATATATAAAATGTTAACGTTGCAAACTCCACAAATAGGAACGATAGCAATTGTAACGAACATCTCTGAAACGTTAAGTAAGTTGTAGGTATTACTTTTATAACAATATATTACAAGAAATGTATTGTAGGGATGGCCAAATCAACTGTATATAGGGGTGAAGTCAGTCCTCCTAAAGAACGTGTAGGCAGGCATTCAAGGCTTCTAGAATTTGACGTTTGATTTTTGAAAACGAACTTCCAACACTTAATAAAATATTGAGAGGAATGAGTCCATACCAAAAATGAGTCGAGCAACTCACAGATTCTTGAAACTCATTAATTTCAAATGTTAATGAAAAATTGTTCATGTTATAACATATTCATATTTAATTTATATTTCAGATATTTAAAGCGTAATAAGAAGAATGTGTTAATAGAAAAGGATGAAGTTATCACGTGGAGAAGAAAAGATTTGACAACAATAAAGCATTACAGAGATGAGGGTCTCCCAATATTTTACCTAGACGACACATGGTTAAATGAGGAACACACAAAAGAAAAAGTTTGGATTGATGCAAGTATAGCAAGTGCACGACAAGCTTTTATTGAAGGATTATCTACAGAATTAAAAAGCTCTAGTGGTAAAGGCTGGCGATTAATGGACTGTTGCTTTTTGAAGGTAGAAAAACGGCTGATTACCATGATGAAATGAATGGTATTATTTTTGAGGAATAGTTTAACAAGTATTGCCTAGGTTACCAGATAATGCTGTTATCATAATGGACAATGCATCATATCATTCACACAGAGTGGAAAGTCTTCAACTTCTTCATGGAGGAAAGCTGCAATACAAGACTGATTACGTTCCAAAAATATTGTAATGCAGAAATGTTACGTGCTGAATTATTGAATGAATGAATTATATTATTATTTAGTACGTCTTCATAAGGAACAATATAATATATATGTAACTGATCAAATGGCAAATGCTGTATTGAGGTAACCATCATATCATTGTGAACTCAATCCCATTGGAATGATTTGGGCACAAATAAAAAGTGAAGTTGCTTCAAAAAATACTACATTAAAAAATGTAGTATTTTTTGAAGCAACTTCACTTTTTATTTGTGCCCAAATCATGTCACATGTACGAGAACTTTTGATGGAAGTAATTACAAATGTTACAATGGATAATTGGAAGAATTGCATCAACCATGTGATTAAAGTAGAAAAAAGAATGTGGGACTTAGATGAGTTACTGGCCGATATTGTGGAACCGTTTATTATTTACATATATTGGAAACAGTGAGAGTGAAAGTGATTTATTGTCAAGCACAAGTAAATCCGATTAGTTGTACTGCTAATGTTTCTATATTTATAATTTTTGTTGTATTTTTGATGAGGGTTCTATAATAAATTTTAACAATAGTTTGCATTTCACCTTGAATTTCATAAATAAATTTGATATGAATATCAATAATTTATGGCTTACAAATATATATATTACTTTTCTAGTGAAAAGAAAATTTCATGAAATATATATTTTAGTAATATTTAATCTTAATTTTTGGTAGGTTGTACATATTAATTCAAAAACTAACGTTTGTACAATCATACCTCCATCAATATGAATTTTTGTTCATTTATTTTTATAAAATAAAGAAAAAAAATTAATATTGTTGACAAACTACTACATTCACAACTGTTTATGTTATGGTAAGTTACATTTTTAAGCTATGCATTCCGTGTTTGAATCACTCCTTATTCTGAGACAAGGTATAGTAATATAGAATATTTGAAGATCGAGGAAATTATGGTTTTGTTCGATTCAATTTCTACCGTGAATTTAATATTCGGGTGTACTGAATTAATAAAATTCTGAAATGGGTCGAGTTGTCTGTCCGTACTTTTAAAGCAAACCTGGATGTTGGCTACGTGTCTCAGCCAGTATGTACAAGAATTAAATAAGGGATGTTTACTGATAGAATCTTCAAGGTTTAACTGCTGCTACTGCTTTCGCTGTTGCACTGAAACTGGTGTAAGTCTATTGCGGATGGATTTAAAAAGTTGGTGTTAAGTACTGCGACATTCTGACGGTTACCCCTACACAATACCTGGTAACACTTTATCTCCAAACAACGTCACCGTAACAGCTACGCTGCATTGACCCGTGACAAATAATACCCCTATATAAACCCATCCGCAACAGGCTGTTGCATGTTCATTACCTTTTGGTTCATTTTGGCCCTTGCTGTTTGACGTGTTGGTTTCTTTCATGCTACGAGGGAGCGTTTTTATATTCGCGGAATGGGGGACAAGGGGTGGAAATAAAAAAACCAAATTATTTTTCTTTTTCAATATATTCACCTGCAAGACGGATACATTTTTCACATCTTTCAATTAATTTATTTATACCCTCATAAAAAAATGATTTCTCTTTATCTGCAAAATACGCCGAAACTGCCTCCTTGACTTCATCATCGGCAGTAAATTTTTTACCCTGCAGCTCTTTTTTCATTTTCGGAAACAGGTAATAATCACTCGGGGCCAGGTCTGGGCTGTAGGGTGGGTGATTCACAATTTCGAAGGCCACCTTATGCAGGGCAGCTAACGCAACGCGGCTCTTGTGTCAATTTTCCCCGTCTTTTCTCTTTAATGGCTTCTTTTAGTCGCTCTAATATTGAAGCGTAATATTCTCCGATTATAGAAACACCTTTATCTTTATAATCAATCAACAATATTCCTTCGGAGTCCCAAAATACCGTTGCCATGAGTTTCCCAGCTGATTGTACCACTTTAAATTTCTTGGGAGGTGCTGTGCCCTTTTTATGCCACTGCATGGAGTCTTGTTTGGACTCAGGTTCATAATGATGAACCCAAGTTTCGTCTCCAGTAACAATTCCACTCAATACACCATCCTTGTCTTCATTACAGAGGTCCAAAAATGCACGCGAACACTCTACGCGCTGTTGTTTTTGCGGCGGCGTGAGCAGTCTCGGCACCCATCTTGCGCTGACCTTAGACATGCCGAGATGATCGTGTAGGATTTTAAAAATTGTTGTATCGGATACTCCAACCATTTCTGCGGGTTGTTTCTTCTTTAGTCGAGCATCTTCGAGTACAATTTGTTCAACTTTTTGGATAAGTGCTGGCGTGGTCACCTCAATGCTCCTGCCCGGCCTGGGGTCGTCTTCAAGGGATTCCCTTCCTTGTTTAAATAAACTATGCCACTTGTACACCATGGTTTTTCCTGGACAAGAGTCGCCGTAAACCAACGACATCTCATTCATTATGGTCGCGACTGATTTTCCTTGCCTGGTAAGGAACTTTATAACGGCACGATATTCGATTTTTTCCATATTTCACTTTTCACTCCTGATTATGTTACTTGGTTGACGATAGCTCAAAGACTAACTGTCTAATAACAATGAAACTTCGTATTTATACTAATCATGAGTCGCTGCACAGGGCAAGCCCCCAATGCGCCTACTCAGCTCTCTACAACCGGCTCATTCCGCGAATATAAAAACGCTCCCTCGTATCATAATTAATTAATGTTAATTACTGAGATCAACTATATATCTGGTTTCAAGATTTTATGTAGTTCTATAACTATTTATCATTTAATAATGATCCTGTAACTTAGTTATGATTGTCTTCACTTATCTAATTTTTTTCCTTCGACTAAAAAGTGGGATTGGCATATATACGAAAAATCTATAACGTTCGTCCTTGTTGGTAATTTGATCGTTGGGGTAATAATATTTGAACCATTAACGAGTGTTCTAGATTAGCATTTTATAAAGAAGTAGTTTTTCTTTTGACATTGGATCGGATTGTTAATGGTAATCTTATAAAAATTATCCGACTGGATGAGGTATATTTGGAAGCATTTCTCATACACATGGATTGAATCATCATTTTGGTAATTAAATTTAATCAACCACACTTTTGAATCATACAAAGAATTTTTGGTGTGACTCTGATCTAGTGGTATCGTCTAGATATACTTAGATATTATTGAACCAATTTGTGCGTTTTATCCGCACCAAATTTTTAGAGTCCTAGTAATAGGTCTTGTTTCCTTGGACGCCGTCTACTTGTCAGAAATCAATAGGAATTGTGTAAGTGAGACTGCGGTCCTTCCAGTGAACCGATCGGAGTGGAGTGGACGTTTACTTTTGTCTTAATATACTACCGTTAGCATAAGTACATAAGGTACCATCTATCATTTTAGTTAGAGAATAAGTTAATCAAATACAACTATCAAGAAGGATAGTTAATGTCGTTTTGTGAATTAACTTGTAGTTCGCAGTAGCAAGTTGTTTTTATAGCATAATTTGACATTATTTTGTCACGTTTTAAGCTACAATTTAGTGTGTACATATCGGATGTATGTAGTCAAATAATTGCAATTTATACACAGTCAGTCACAGAGAAAACAGAACTTTTTAAAAGTCATTTTTAATGACACCATATATTAAAAAAAAATATGTGTCGGTAGGGTAGATCTCTCACCAATGTTATGTCAAAATATCATTACATTTACATCATTAGAAGCAGAGAAATACCACATAAAGTAACAGTGTGTATATGGCATTGGTCGAAAAATTAATTTTGAACAAAGAGCAAATATCAAGTTCTGTTTTAAACTCTGTATATCGTTTACTGAAATATTTAATTTGAAGAAACAAGTGTATGGTGATGCGTGTTTATTAAGTAAGAGTGTGTATAAATGGTATAAACGATTTAAAGACGGTCGTACGGACATAAATGACAACCAACATCCTGGTGCAAGAAATTCTGTGATTACGGAAAGTAACATCGAACTTGTGCGTGAATTTATCAGAAATGAGCCGAAATCCTCATTGCTATACGTGGAAATGGAATTGAATATTTCCAGAGATTCAATTCATCGCACATAAGCTAACTGAATTCAACATTGTACAGACTTGATTAAAGACTCAGAAAAGACCGAAAACATCAGGCATTCTATTGTAACTGGCGATAAGACGTGGTGATTGATGATCCAGAGACCGAGCGTCAAAGCTCTGAATGGAAGCATCCAAGCGAAGAAAGACCGTTTGGAGAAGTCAAAAGTGAAGACACTGTTGATTTGTTTTTATGATTCGAAAGGCATAGTGCACACATAGTTTGTACCACCTAGTCAAGCAGTCAATATTCTATATTATCTTGGTGTTATGAAACCTCTTTTGACGCGTATTCATCGTGTGCGCCTTCAATATCGTGAAAATGGTAGCTGGCGTTTGCTACATGATAATGCACCGTCTCATCGCTCGATGCTTACCACTGATTTTCTAACCATAACTGGCATTTTAACCATCAACCATTCACCGGATTTACGGGATTTTCCCCCTGCGATTTCTATCTATTCTCCAAAATACATCTGCCGATGAAAGAACAGCGTTATGCCGACGTCGAAGCCATTAAAAAGGCGTCGACAGCGATCTTGAAAGACAGCTCTAAAGATGAACTTAAAAATTCGTTCGATATGTTGTTTGACCGTGCAAAAAGTTTTATTGAAGAAAAATGTGACTATTTTGAAAAAAAATAAATAAATCGATTTTACCAAAATAGTAAGCTTTTGTTTTTACTTTAAAAAAGTTCCGTTTTCTTTGTTGTTGGTAGGTTGTGTAGTAGAATTAATTAATCAGGCAATAAAAATTTCTTATTTTGTTGTCAGTAATTTGGCTTAGTTTACGTTAAAGAGTTAATAATCTACAGTAGCTTTCTTTTATTTTGTACATGTATAATGCATCATATATTCAGTAAATGTTATTAGTTTAGGTCAAGAATTTTGTAATATGTAGTAGTTTTATACATCAATAATGTACATACGTTATACCGTAAGTAATTTCGGGTATACGTAGAAATTGCGTTTTGGAGGTTTTAAAAATATTATATTGGTGAAGAAATTTTGAGTAAGCAATTTTTAATTAAGAGGCATTGTGTGAGATTAGATTTCTTTATCTCTTTTAAATCCATATACATATATGTTATATACTGCCATAGCTTCAGATTATTACTTATTATCTGTGCCATATATATGTGTTTAACAAATCAGATTTGGTTACTGTGATTGCGGCATTTTCTTTTAGTTAGTTATTTTTTTATTTAAAATATTTTAAGTATTTTTTTATTTAAAAAGAGAAAACCCCTTTGAAGGACAGTTGATCCCTTTACTTCATTATTGACAAACGACCTTCAGGGAAAACAATACACCTTTTAAATCTGTATGTACAGGAAGCTCCCCCCCCACTATCTCTTCAAGATTTTGAGTTAGTTTTATCATCGGCTAGGTGAGGTAAAGGATCGTTTAAGGTAGGCGTGCGGGCGTTTTAATTTACTATCAATTACAGTTGATAGGGGCTTAACAAAACTTACACCAGTTTCAATGTAACGACAATAGCAGTAGCTGCAGTTAAACCCTGAGAAATACGTCCCATGCAAGTAAAAACGAAACGTCGGCAGCAAAGGTACCGAGAATGCGATTCCAGCCTGGAAGCCAAAACGAAGAACCTAACAATATTTTGCAAAACTTATTCTCTAAAACGTTTTTACTAATAGTTATTGGAAGAAATATAATCACTGGAAATTTCCAAGTTTATAACATACTTCCGCGTAGGGGTGAGATCGACCGCCTGATAAGACGATTAAAGTAGTAAATTTTATTGCACCACAATGCTCTGCAATAAAATTTCAAGAGAGATAAGATCTTGTTTTTAATTCAGTGGAAGAAACGATACAGTGCGGTTCCACAATAGAATTTATTTGGATTCTTAAAAAACGCGCCTACGAGTGAAATTTTCATTTTTAGAAACATTGTTAAACAGTAGATAGAAAATGCCTAGAATAGCATTATTAGACAGAAATAAAATTGTTGTTTTACACCAAGAGAGTTATAGTCAAGTAAAAATATCAAAGATAGTGAAATGTTCCCGGTATGCCCTGTAACAAACAATAAAAAGAATGACAAACCGGCAGTGTAAGTGATAGGCCAAAGAGTGGACGTTCAAAACAGTTCAGTAAACCTGATGCACCGTTTTTAAAAGTTAGTTCCTTAAGAAATCGTAAGAAAGTTAGCGCAGAACTAGCTCAAGACCTTGCGTGAACATATGGTACTTCGATACATGCTTCAACAGTAAGGCGATACTTACTCAGATCAGGCTTGAGGAGATGCGTGGCCGTGAAAAAAGCCTTACTGCGACAATGTAATAGAGGGAAACGATTAAAATATGCCAGAGACCACGAAACTTGGGGGTATAATAAGTGGCAACAAGTACTATGGACTGACGAATCTAAATACCAATTATTTGGAACGAACAGACCTCAGTATGTCAGACAACGCCCTTGGAACAATGTTTACACACTACCACAAAGCATGGAGAAGGCAATATCCAAGTTTGGGGTTGTATTTCGGCAGCAGTGTGGGTGAAATTATAAAAATATAGGTAAATTAACTGGTGAGAAATACCGAACACTATTAGAAGAGCAACCCATACCATCAGCGCAGCGACTTATTGGTAATAATTTAATTCTACAGATAATGAGCCATAGCATACCTCAAAACTTGTGAACTTATTTAACACAGCAGGAAGCGCATGGAGTATTGCAGATATGGCCACCTCAAAGTCTTGACTTAAATATTATTGAACATGTGTGGGATTATCTTGACAGAGAAAAGTGTCAAAGGGGGAGAAAGAACAAAAATGAACCGTGTAACTTACTACAGGAAGAGTGGTACAATATTCCTGAAAATTTCATTAATTCATTAATGAAATGCCTATCAAGAAGAATGCAGGATACCATAAAAAATAAAGGTGGTCATACAAAATATTGAAAATTTAAGTTGTTTATGTTTAAATATCGATATGTGTTAGTTTTTATACATTAAAAAAAATTTCAACTTGTGGAAGATTATTTATATTTAACCTTTTATAATAGTTTCTTGTGAAATTCAAGAAGGTGCTTCTTTCTTTTGTACAGTACTGTATATATGTAGTATCAGGTTTCTTTTTGTTTTTTGCGGCAGTGTTAATTAATTAATTATTCAATTTTTTTAACATTTGGACAATATACATACTGCCTTCTTCAGAATCTACTCAATATATCTACAAGTAAAACCTATATATATCATATATTGGGTTGGCAACTAAGTACTTTCGGTTTTTACTGATACAGAGCGTTGCTTTATTTTTTGTATAACGTATGTTAGTGCTATACTTTACCGTTTGTCGCGTGATACTAGTCACATTGACGTAACTTCAGAAGCAAGCAGTGCGTGATTTTTATTAAAGCTATTAGTTGTGGGTTAATTTTAAATGGAGTGCAGAAACGAACATTTTCGACATATTTTACTATTTTATTTCCGTAAAGGAAAGAAAGCTGCTGCGGCTCACAAAAAGATATGTGAAGTTTATAGTGCTAATTGCTTAACAGAGCGCACGTGTCAGAATTGGTATAAAAAATTCCGTTCTGGAGATTTTTCCCTCAAAGATGAGCAACGTTCTGGTCGGCCTACTGAAGTTGATGATGACCAAATCAAAGTCGTAATTGAAGAGGATCATTATATAACTGTTCGAGAGGTTGCGGAGAGGCTACATGTATCGCACACAACAATTGAAAAACATTTAAAATGTCTGGGGCTAGTTAAGAAGCTTGATATTTGGGTACCTCACGAATTGAAAGAAATTCATTTAACACAAAGAATCAACTTTTGCGATATGCACCTTAGACGAAATGAAACCGACCCTTTCTTAAAAAGAATCATCACTGGTGATGAAAAATGGGTCCTGTACAGTAACATAGTTCGAAAACGATCATGGAGCAAACACGATAAACCAGCTCAAACCACATCGAAAGAAAGATGGCAAAAGGTCATCGAGCAAAATAGAAAATATATAATTGATTAAAAACTATTCTTTGTTTAAAAAAAAAGTGTTTTATTTTATACTAGAAAACCGAAAGTACTTAGTTGCCAACCGAATATAATATGTGTTTGTTTATTTTGGGGATTTTTTCTTTTAGCTATGTGAACAGGTTGTTGAATATATTGTTGATAAATTTAACGTGTCTGTTCTGTCATTTATTGAGTTTTTTCATTTCTTATGTGAATACTTTCTAATATGGTTCTAGCTTTATTGTTTTTTTCTTTTGTAATGATATTTGTTTCTTCCAAGTTAAATGTGTTTTTTTTTGTTTCTCATGTTTTTTCAATGCTGTAGTGTTTGTAAATGTTGCTTAGTTTGTCCTATATATACCATCGCAGTCATTGCATGGTATTTTATATATAATGTGTTTGTTTATTTTGGGGATTTTATCTTTTAGCTGTGTGAACAGGTTGTTGAAATTGTTATCAGTTTTATGTGCTACTTTCATGTCATATGGTATTAAGATTTTGTTAATTTTTTCTGAAAGGAGTCGGATGTAAGGAAGCTCTACGTATTTATAATTCTTTATCTTGCTATTATCATTGATTCTTTTGTTAGTGTTATAATGTTTGTGTAATCTTTTTTTGATGATGGTGTTTACGAATGTTGGTGGATAGTTGTTTTGAGCTAATATTTTTCTAATATCGCTTAACGTTTGTGGTCTGTATTCTGCGTCAGTTAATTTTATTGCTCTATTTGTTATTGCGGTTACTACATTCTTTTGTGTTGTATGGATTGACATGAGTTGTAGTTTAGGTATCTATTTGATGCTGTGGGTTTATGGTATAATTTGCCCTGTATTTTATTATGGTGATTTATTAAAGTTATATCCAGAAAATTTAGTTCATGATTGTTTTCTATTTCAATTGTAAAATGTAATTTGGTGTGATATTTATCGAATTGTTATAAAATGTAGTTTGTTTTTGATTTAGGGATGCATGCTATGCAATCATCTACGTAGCGTTTGAAAAAAATCGGTTTAAATTCTAAATTTGATAATTGACGTTTTAATATAAATGGTAATGTGTAACATAAACTTTGCATATTTTAATTATTATAAAGTAATTTAAAAATAAAATTAAATTTCAGTAGTAGATTTGAACTCTTAATGTTAATATAATCTAGACGTTTTTGTAATATGGAAAGGGTATCAGGAAAGTTTTGCAGTACAGCTTTGTTTATTTAATTTTTTCATCCATCCTCGGAAACCAATCTTTAAACCATTTCTGCCAAGTTTCACTAGGGAGTAAAGCACACCCGTTGTCCCAAGCCCGCAGAAGGTCCTCATTACTGGAAAACCGCCTCCCTTTTAGTTTCATTTTCACATGCGGGACCAGTGCACAGTCGCGGGGACCAAGATCTGGACTGTAGGGAGGGTGCTCGAGAAGTTTCAATCTTGTCGTGGTCAAATATTCGGTGCAGGCTTTGGCGCGGTGAGCTGAAGCATTATCGTTATGGAGGAACCAGGTGTCCATTCTTGAGTTTGGCCGCAGGTTCTTCATAGATCCAATGACTTTAGTCAGGCACTGTTTAGTATACCACTTAGCTGTGACTGTCTTCTGTGTGTCCAAAACGACGCGTTCCACAATTCCATTCGATTTGAAAAATACAACTATCATTTTCTTTTTTACAGATCGGGATTTTCTGACAACTACGGGTGTGTCCTCATCATCAAAGACCCAAACTTGGTTTTGAGCTTTAGTCGGCACATCGTAATAGTGCAACCAAGTCTTGTCACCTGTCACGATGTTGTTCACATACCGAGATTGTCCTTTATTAAACTTTTTTAGCATCTCCCGGCACCAAGTCACACGTCGTGTCATCTGCTCTTCAGTCAGTCGATGCGGCACCCAGAGAGAACGAAGTTTCTTCACGTGCAAATGATCATGCAGAATCGAATGAATTGCTGGTTCACTTAGGCCTGAAGTACCCTCTATCTGTTGGTAGGTCACTCGCCAAGCATTTTTCTCACAGTAATAACGTTTTCCTCCGTAACCGACGTTCGTGGCCTTCCCGGCCTCTCAGCATCCTCCGCAGTTAAATTTCTTCTTTGGAATTCTCTATACCACCTGAATATCGTTGTGCGATGTGGACAAACATCACCTAGTGCAAGAGTCATTTCTTCGAAGCACTGGTCTATGTTTAAACCACGCACGAAATTATAACGCAAAACTGCCCTTATCTCATTTCATGACTACGATGCTATCGCAAGTACTTTACACTCTCACTGCTAATGAATAATGGAGCCCATCGACATGGCGCGGCGGCTACTATGCACGTATGAACATGTCTCAACATGCAGCAACAACTTTAAATTAATATAACTATAATTTAAGAAGCTTTTTAACAGATATTCTTTTACGTGAATCATATTTATTAACGGCGGTTACTATGCGCGTATGAACATGACTTAACATGCAGCAGCAAGCAGCTAGATACGATTCATTGTTACGTCATATTGCAAAACTTTCCTAGTACCCTTTGTACAAGATAAGAGTAAAGAATGAAATCTTTTAGAAAATTTAGAAACCAATACTTTTAATAAATTAACTTATTTTAAACGACCAACTAGGAGGTAATAATTCCCCTTTATCAAACTTAAATTATTATTGACTACATTTGAATTAATTTTATTCTAAGTATGTAAATTTAGGGTTGTAGAAATTCTCATTTTTGGCAAATTCTCTACTCCCTTCCTTTCATCCTGACTTAGGTAATTGCAGCACGGCGATTCAGTCGTCGCAGGTGAACCTTAGTAATATAGAATATTTGAAGATCAAGGAAATTATAGTTTTGTTTGATTCAATTTCTAACGTGAATTTAATATTACACCCTAATATTAAATTCACGTTAGAAATTGAATCAAACAAAACCATAATTTACTTGATCTTCAAACTACTACATTCATAACTGTTTGTTTCATTTTTATGGTAAGTTACATTTTTAAACAATGTGTTTCGCGTTTTAGCGGGATATTTGAATCACCCCTTCTTATTTTGAGACAAGGTATAGTAATATATGGTTTCGTTTGATTCAATTTCTAAAGTGAATTTAATATTCGGGTGTACTGAATTAATAAAATTCTGAAATGAGTCTAGTTGTCTGTCCGCACTTTTAAAGCAAACCTGGATGTTCGCTACGTATCTCAGCCAGTATGTACAAGAATTAAATAAGGGATGTTTACTGATAGCATATTTAAGGTTTAACTGCTGCTGCTGCTGTCGTTGTTGCACTGGAACTGATGTAAGTCTATTAAGTGGGTGTTAAGTATTGCGACATTTTGGTGTTTACCCCCTACACAATACCTGGCAATCCTTTATCTCCAAACAACTTCACTATAACAACAACGCTGCATTGACCCGTGAAAAACAATACCCCTATATAAACCCATCCGCAACAGGCTGTTGCGTGTTCATTACCTTTTGGTTAATTTTGGCCCTTTGAAGTATGATTTCTGCAGTTATTTTTTCGTCCATATTGTGTGGACATCATTGTATATTCCAGTGTTAACTTTTTCGATGAATATTGAAATCAGTTAATTTTCATATTCTTAATAGTTTTCACTTCATTGCATAATTTATAAATTGCACTTTATTGAATTTATTTCATTACGGCCCTGTATCGTTATATTTTCCATTTTAGATCATTTTTACATAATCTTTTAAGTTTAATTTATAGCCTTTATATTTGTGTATAGTAAATAATTATTATCTCAAGAAGACATTTTAACGTCATCTAGAGGGTTCTCGATTTAATTTTAGTTATGAAAGCTGTTTGACCTGTTGGTTTCTTTTGTGCTATCATAATTAATTAATGTTAATTACTGAGATTAAGTATATCTGGTTACAAAGTTTTAAGTACTTCTATAACTACTTATCCTTTAATAATGATCCTGTAACTTAATTGTGATTATTTTCACTTATATTATTTTTTTCCTTTGGCTAAGAAGTGCGATTGGCATATATAAGAAAAATCTAGAACGTTCGTCCATGTTGGTAATTTGATCGTTGGGATAACATCATTAAAATTTGAAACATTAACGATTGTTATAGATTAGCATTTTATAAGGAAATGGTTTTTCTTTCGACATTAGATCGGATTATTAATAGTAATCTTATAAAAATTATCCGATTGGATGAGATATATGTATTTGGAAATATTTCTCATGCACATAGGTTGAATCACCATTTTGGTTATTGAATTTAATCAACCACTTTTTTGAATCACACAAAGAATTTTTGGTGTGACTCCCTAATCTAAAGGTATGATTTACATATACTTAGATATCATTGAACCAATTTGTGCGTTTTATCCGCTCCAAATTTTTATGGCTTTGAAATCTGTATGTACAGGGAGATCATCGATGTTGTTCATAAATATTTCTGACAAAAGCAGGTTTTATGCATTCCGCACGGCTAGTTCTACGGTTTGTTTGTTCTCGTAAAATTTGAAGTAACTATGATCAAGGCGAATGTTAAGGATATTTAAAATTGTCTGTTTTTATTATCGAATTAGTATTCTAACTTTCTTTTAAGTTTATTACTTTTTTTTTGGTGGAATGCTGATGAACAGATATGTGAGGTCAAAGGAAATAAGTTTTGAATTCCATTTCTAATTTTGATGTTCTTTTTATTATTATATTTAATCTAATTTAGTAGTTTAATCTAGTTTCTAATTATTGGTCAATCTCTAGTTGACTACGATAATTACATTTCGTCCTACCGATTTCTTTAAAAGCTCGATCTTAAAAAACAGAATACAGTCTAGAGGGGATAGTTTACCGCTGACACTCAATACTTTGCTACAGCACGACCATCATATCCTTGGACAAAAATCTACTGCGCATCGTAGGCGTGCCGGGTGGTACACTCCGAGTCATCGGTAAGCTGTTTGTGTCCTCAGTGTGCTTATGATCGTTGCGTGGTTAAGTTGTTAAGTTACGGTTAGTCAAAGTGAGTAATTGAGGTCTTGCATTATAATTGGTTATTATTTGTTTTATTTATTATAATTAATAATGTCCAACTTAGGAGGTGGAAAAGGACTGCATTCACAAACCCGTGAAGTCGTGTTTAATGTTTTTAAGTTTTTAAAGACAATTTCAGATAACGAAACAGACATAAGAAATTGTACAAAAAGCGAATTAAAGGAATACGTAGCAAGAGCAACTGGTGTTTCAAGAGCTTCTGTCTATAATATTTTAAAAGAGGGGAACGAATATCAAGCAGAACCAGAACGAAATGAGAAAGAGAACACAGAACAACTACCAGTTTTCAAATCGCCAAAAAAGAAAAGATCGAGGAAATGTTTAGTAATGGATTCAATAGACGACATTGACCTATACCAAATAAAACATATTATTTATAATTTCCACAAGACAAATAATCAGCGGATTACTATTAAAAATTTACTACAAAAACTTAAAGAAGATATAAATTTTCCGGGCGGCCGAGAATCCTTAAGAAAAATTATAAAGAAGCTTGGTTTTAGATTCTGTGCTACACAAAACAATCGCAAGATATTACAAGAAAAACCAGATATCAGAAACATTCGTACAAATTTTTTACGAAAAATAGATGTATATCGACGGCAAAATCGTCCAACTATTTATATATTCATAGCGGCCATACAAAATCGAAAAGTTGGACAGACAAGTCAAGAAATGGGTTATTTTCGACAATCTCCAAGGGCCAGCGTTTAATTATGTTGCACGCTGGAGGTGAGAACCATGGATTTGTAGAAAACGCTTTGTTACTTTTTAAATCCGGAACAAAATCCGGTGATTACCATCACGAAATGAATTTCGAAAATTACCAAAAATGGCTCGTTGAAAAACTAATACCAAATTTACCAAAAAATTCAGTACTAGTTATTGACAATGCTCCATACCACAATGTTCAGATAAATCCAGCGCCTAATTCTAATGCAAACAAGCAAAAAATGTTACACTGGTTGACCGAAAAAGGTATTGCCTGTACATCTGATATGACGAAAGCCCAGTTATATATGTTAATAAAATATAATAAACAACAACACTTACGATATAAAATAGACGCAATTTTGGAGGCACACGGTCATACAACTTTACGATTGCCTCCGTATCACCCTGAACTAAATCCAATCGAAATGATTTGGGCGACTGTGAAAAATTTTGTGGCATCACAAAATGTCACACTTAAATTAGAGGACGCTAAAAGGCTAGCGGAAGAACAATTTAAAAGCATTACAGTAAATGACTGGAACAAACTTTGCACTCACGTGAAGAGAGTCGAAGATGAATATAAACAAAATGAAGTTTTTATGGATGTTCTTACGGAGTCACTAATTATAAACGTGGGTGCTGATACATCTGACAGTGATTTTGGTTTCAGCGATGATTCAGAATAACTTAGTAATCATTGCTTTGTGAATGTGTTTTATTATGTAATTATGTAATCATTTTGAAATAAAGCTATTTGCTTCTAATTACTGGGTATTATTAAAAAAATTTGTAATTACATTATCTACCTAATCATATTAAGATTTACTTTCATAGTACATCCTCAATAGAACACTATTAAATAACACTTAGCAGCCTCATTAATTAATAATTTACATTCCATTTGGACCAGTATAACATATATTAATAAATAAAAATTTTCTAAATTCTTATTCTTGGCGTCGCGTAGTACAAAATAAAACCGCGCCTTTCTGTTGGGAATGTACCTAATCACCGAAGCGAGCGACACACTGGCGACTGAGTACGAGTAATACCGAAAGTGTGCGCAGATTTTTCTAAGGATATGATGGTCTTGCTGTACTACCCTGTAGGCGTAGTATGTACACTGTTAAGCGTGTACTGCGTTTGCGATATACAGCAACCTCTGATACTAATTTTTTTACTAATCTTTATATATTTTACTCCTGCAACTTCATTACAATGTTTATTATAGTATGGATATATATTACTTTTTTTTATTAATTTTTAAAAGTTTTAATATTTTTATTACTTTTGTAATTTAGTCAAATAAATTTTTAAAACTTATTGTTTTTTTCCCCCACTTGCTGTACTAGAAATAATTTGAAATCTAATTTAAAAGAAACATGTCTTGCGTATCTACATTAATTAATTATAATAATACATACAATAATAATTACATTAAGTTAAAATTCAAAACTGAACGATAAGTGAATGGAAACTGATGTTTAGAGTTGACGTAATTAAGATGATCTTATGAGCATGTTCTTGATCCAAGAACGTATTGGGGAATATGTTAGGCTAAAATGTAGACAAGGTAACTAATCATAGAAAGAGTAATGTAAGCTTTTAGGAGCAATTGATTAATTGGTGATTTAATTTTGGATGATATATTCATTTACAAAAGGCCATTTGAAAAAACTGTAATAGAAATTGAAGAAAACCTTATATTAATTAATTGGCATAACAAAATTCTGATCACAATATTATCAAATTTGTTGGGATTATCATCTGGTACCAGTAGCGTAAAAAGTTTAAATGGTTAAAATTTTTCAAATTTAATATTAATTTGTCAAATGGAAAATAAGAAAAAGTATTTCTATACAAAACAATATCATGTAATTTTTCAGGTTTATTTAAAATATTTGTTTCTTTAGGATGAAGTA